>JABSTQ010002209.1:0-18180 GCA_013358835.2 Ixodes persulcatus | reverse complement strand
GAGCTTAAAGCTACAGCGTCGCTCACCGACCAGGACGCATCAGTGGGAACGTACAAGTCATAAGCAGACTGGCCCTGAGTATTGTCTACACAGGTCCCTCGGAACCTCCGGGACTGGTCAACTCAATCTCAAGCATGGAAAAAACTGACGGTGTCAGTCAAGCTCTGCAAGACTTTACAAAGAGTGACAAGAGCCTAAACCAAGTGCTACAGTGTGTGGAGGAAGGATGGCCAAGAGACCACCTATACAAGTCACTACAACCGTTCTCGAACATAGATGACGAGCTAAGCACCCATCGGAATCTTCTGTACTGGGGGAACTGAGTGGTGGTACTACCCCCTGCTCGCCAGCAGGTCTTTTACGTGCTCCATGAAAGTCACCAAGGCATGGTAATCATAAAGATAATGGAAAGATTCTTGGCGTGGTGGCCCAGAATGGACACTCAAATAGGTCACAGATTTTGACAATTTTCACAGTGCCTCCAGAACTCGTCAATGCAACCAAAGGCTGAACCAAAATTCTCGTCTGAGAGAAAAAAAAATGGAAACGTTCGCATTTTGATTATGCAGGACCATTTGAGGGAAAGATGCTACAGGTGTTAGTAGACGCCAAGTCAAAATGGTTCGAAGCTGTAATTGTGCCAAGTACCACATCCAAACAAACTGTAGAACACCTACGTGACACCTTCGCAAGGTTTGGACGACCAAAGTGCATTGTGACCGACAACGGAAACCTCTTTACTTGTCAAACTTTCCAAGACTTCGTCCAGAGAATTGGGATCCAGCATCTCCGCACTGCCCCTTTTTATACAGCGTCGAAAGACGTAGCAGAACGAGCGGTTCGCACAGTGAAGAACGACCTCAAGTGGAAAGAGACGTTAACCTCACACTTGTCTAATAGTCGCTCATGTTCCGCCAAGCACCCCGTCCAAGCAGAACGTCTTCAGCAGAAAGCATACTGGAGTATCCGATGAATGTAAGACTGTACCTTTTCATATTGAAAAGAGCAGAAGAGGCAATCCCGGAGCAGTTGTCAACACAGTCCAAGCAACAACCCAATAGAAAGAAAGATGGACCACTCTACAAGAAGGGTGACCAGGTCGCAGTTCGCGATTTCGTAGAGGAAAATATTGGTGGCTGGGTAACATAACTGATACCTGCGGAACATGTATTGAAACGGTGTCACCTCTGCAAGGAGTCACAAGGACAAGGGTCAAGTCAAGTGTTTAACCCAAGGATTGCGGAAATTGCAAGGATAAGAGTAAGAAGATCTACTCGGACTAATCGGAAGCTCGAACGATTTATGTACCGTATTTTCCGGATTATAGTCCACACCCGATGCATAATCCGCAGGGTTATATTTGGGTTACAAAGTACAAGTTTTTGCTTAGATAGTCCGCACCCGGTGCATAGTCCGCACGTCCTGCATAGTCCGAACTTAGTGGATTCCGAACGTAAACATTCTCCTACACAGCACACCTTGACAAATGCCTGCTGTATTAGCTCACAAAAAAGTTTGTATCATATATGAATCAACATGAATATACTCCGTTGTTTATAAAATCCTTCACATCTTGTCACAGTGAACGATCTAGAAGAAACAACAAATCTTTGTATTCTCCGCACCTGTAGATAGCTTGCACCGGGTAAAATTTCAACTTTGTAAACACGTATAGTCCGAAAAATACGGTGATCTTCAATAACCGGGGAGGAGTGTAGCCTGGCCTCTGAGATTCCGAAGCGCGCGAACGCTTCTCCGGTCGTCCCATTCGTGCGGAGAGTGCGTAATCTGAAAAAAGAGAAGGAGGCGGCGTCTCTTCGCGGGAGGCGCTCTCAACCCAAGCATCGAATTCGCCGTTTTAGTGGTTTAAGCATGGTTCGGTAGAAGAGTACAACAAAAAGTCTTGTTACGTAGAATTACTGCAGCTTCCACTTACAGATGTTTGTGTCTTGTAGTACAACGGTGAACAGCTGCTCTGGGAAAGTAGATAGACAAGTAGTGGTGCCTATTTATTTTAGATATTCATTTGGACATGTGGTGGCTTGCGCTAAAAACGCGCTTATTGATATATTCACTGCAATCTGCAGCACCTATAAAACTACAGAAATTAACCCCGTCTCCACGCGGTGAATGATGTTGATTGGGGCGAAGCTCTGGTGGTGCTTGTCTGCGTAGACGCTGAGCCGCAGCATGCCGAGCCTTTCGTTCGTTTTCATCCATGTGTGGTATGGAACGTGGTTATATACGTATTTGAGCATTTGACCGCAGCGCCCTCTCGTCTATAAACGTTGAGCCAATGGATGCAAAGTTTAACGTGATTATATACGCCTTTGACCACAGCGCCTTCTCCTGTATAGACGTTGAGCGGCTATATGCAACGTTTCATCCATGACAGAAACCCCAGCTCTTGAGTTACTACCACATCTCAGATCCCCCTACTGGTCCCGCAGTCGTGGCCGAGTGGTTAATGCGATGGACTAGAAATCCATTGGTGCCTCCCCGCACAGGTTCGAATCCTGTCGCCTGCGCAAACATTTTTTGCATCATTTTTATATCATTTTTATTCATCCTTTTTTTTTCATTTTTCATCTTTTTTTTGCCCTTCACGAGCACATGAGCACGTGCTTACGTGCTCGTGTAGGGCAAAAAAAAAAGTTGCTCACGTGCTCGTGAGCACGTGAGCACGTGAGCTCACGATCAAGGAGCACGAGCACTGGACGCCAGATTGGCCAGACAGACAGCAGGCAGATGGACGGACAGATGGACGGACGGACATGGCTAGCCCCTAAGGAGCTTCGCCCCTAAAAAACAATTAGCTCCGTACATGAGAAATTCGGATTTCCCTAAATTAAAAAAAATCACGCTTGACATTTTTCCTTTTTCTTTTTATCTTCGCACGTTGTTTGGCGTAGCTTTTTGAGCCTGAGCACGAGGTTTGATACTATATAGTGCAGTCCGTGTTGTCCTTCTTTTAATATTTTTATTATTTATTACGCAAATATTGCGGGCCATATTGTGGTGTTTGATTCTACTAAAAGTACCTATAAGTAGGGTGTGCATTTTCCGGTTTTAACCGAAAAACACCGATAAACATCCGTCGGTGACGAAAATACAAAATCGGCTAAAACCGAAAAACACCGGTGGTTCGATATTTTCGCCCTGGTTAAAACCGAAAACCCCCGTCGAAAAAAACCGACCTAGCGAAACCCTTTCTCCGTAGAGGTTCGTCAAACGTGCTATCTCGTGGATCCTGCATTCTTCCAGTGTCTATACATGGCTTGCACGTGGCGTCAGTCCGCCCTCCTTTCTGGGGGTCAAAAGCGTCTAGTTAACGCAGTGGAAGCTAAGCTCTCACACGCCTTTCCTCCATTGTGTCTCCCATGGCCCCCTTTTGTGGAAAAATTAACGCAGTGGAGGGTACGCTCACACGTGCCCTTTCCCCATTGTGTCTGGCCAAGTGATGTCGGTGCAAGCCATGTATTCAGAGGTTGCTCTGGTTCCTGGAAGACACTGCCAACATCCGTGTCGTACAGGGCTACTGACCTTTGAGAACTGAGATGCGTTCATTGTTATCTGTTTAGTTTCCATGGGCTTTTGGGGAAACGGAAAAAGGGTTTTGTTGGCGTGGGGGTTTTTCGCTGTATAAAAAAGAACCGTTCTGTAAAAAAAAACTGCAGACGTGTTTGAGAAGGCGCGTCCGTCCCGCGTCTGCGGGTTTCCTCAACGTGAGACGCTAAAGCTTGTTGATTCCTTCTCTGCCTACTATCAGATGATTCAAAGCAAGTGGTTTAGGACTGTTCCCCGAAACATCTCTGATGACTTAGATTTCATGGATGAATCGTCGTTCTGGTTCCGCGTGCAAATTGTTAATCCATGCATAAAAGTGGAGCAGCCAGAGGGATTTCAAGACAATGGGATCTCAAGAAAAAGAACATGGGTTAATTTATAAATTCAAACCTTGTTCCAACCTGGTTTATTCGGTATTCCAACCTGGTTTATTTAGATTCCAAGCCTTAAATTTTTAGATTAGACGCAAAATACTTTGCGATGCAGTGGCTTCAAGCAGTTTCTTTCGATACGCTATCCTGTCTGTCATAGTAATATATGTTGACAGGGAATGGCCGTACAAACTTATCTATTACAATCTTAAAATTTTTGGATCATGGTCAATTTTTGCAGAGCAAAAAAAAAAAAAGTCAGCTTTGAAATATATATATATATATATATATATATATATATACAGGGTGTTTCAGAGAACTCAGGCCAAATCGCTCCTGCGAAAACTACTTATCGCAACGAAAAAAGGCTTGTGTCGTTTTGGTCCTGGACCAGGGGCCCATTTAGGAAAATTATTAAAGTCCGGGATAATTAAGTTGTTAATTATTTTTGCGTAATTAACTTCTTTAATATTGTGTTTAAGGGCATGGTTTCAATTAGAAAGATGCTCAGCATCATCAAAAAACACTAAATCTACAAATTGCAGAACGATAGCAGGCACGCGAAGCATTTTACGGCTTTCTGAAAAACCGCACAAATTCGCCGGGTTTTAGGGGCGAAGCTCCTTAGGGGCTAGCCATGTCCGTCCGCCGTCCGTTGTCCGCCGTAGGCCGGCGTCGGGTAATCGCGCTTCTGCTCGTAAGATCACGTGCTCACGAGCACGTGAGCACATGCTCACGTGCTCGTGTATGGCAAAAAAAAATTGGAGAAAAAAGATGAAAAAAATTATGAAAAAAGAAAAAGAAGAAAAAAAAAAGAGTAGGCGGTTCTGAGATACCATCCCATCTGTCTGCTTATAAAAAGAAAAAGAAGAAAACCACACATTCTCCTACTGACATGAATAAAAAGGCTCAAAGAAAAAGAAGAAAAAAAAAAAGAGTAGGGGGTTCTGAGATGCCATCCCATCTGTCTGCTTAAAAAAAGAAAAAGAAGAAAACCACACATCCTCCTACTGACATGAATGAAAAGGTTCGGCATGCTGCGGCTAGGCGTCTACGCAGACAAGCACCACCAGAGCTTCGCCCCAAGCAACATCATTCACCACGTGGAGATGCGGTCAATTTTTAGTTTCGGTTTGCTATCAGAGCGCATCTCGGCCCGGGCGGCACCGCACCCAGTGGAGAGATAGTGCAACCAGCCTCTGCTGCGTCGCGCGATGACGGCGCAGCAGAGGCTGGTTGCACTATCTCTCCACGGGGCGCGGTGCCGCCCGGGCCGAGATGCGCTCCGATAGCAAACCGAAACTTAAAAACCCGGCGAATTTGTGCGGTTTTTCAGAAAGCCGTAAAATGCTTCGCGTGCCTGCTATCGTTCTGCAATTTGTAGATTTAGTGTTTTTTGATGATGCTGAGCATCTTTCTAATTGAAACCATGCCCCTAAACACAATATTAAAAAAGTTAATTACGCAAAAATAATTAAAAACCTAATTATCCCGGACTTTAATAATTTTCCTAAATGGGCCCCTGGCCCAGGACCAAAACGACACAAGCCTTTTTTTCGTTGCGATGAGTAGTTTTCGCAGGAGCGATTTGGCCTGAGTTCTCTGAAACACCCTGTATATACATATACTATAAACGAATTAATTTTCGCGGGCTCAAGTTTTCACGAATCGGGCCAAAGCTGAACATTTGAAAATATTCGAGGGTTCTAATTTTTGCGAATCGAGTGTAGCTTCCGTAGCGTTCACATATTGCCCGAATTTTTCGCGGGACGTATTTTTCGCGAATTGTAGGCGATTCGCGAAATTCGCGAAAATTTAGTCGTTTACAGTATATATATATATATAGTGGAAGACTGTTGATGAATAGATGGGGTTTATACAATGAGCGAAGAGCGATTACAGTGGTGTCGCCAATATGACGGTTCGAGCAACGCCCGAGCACAGCACGAGCTTCTAGCGCTGCACGAGATCTGCGGGCACCGGTCGAAATCCAGCTTCTTCTTTCGTCCTAACAATATATGTATATATATATATATATATATATATATATATATATATATATATATATATATAGAGAGAGAGAGAGAGAGAATAAAAGGAAGCGCAGGATGACGAAAAGTATAAACGGAAGAAAACGCACCTGAGACGGTTGTTGGAGTTTTTAAAACATTGTATTGGTACAATGTTTTAATGTTTAATGTTTAATGTTTTACAATGTTTTAATACAATGTTTTAAAAACTCCAACAACCGTCTCAGGTGCGTTTTCTTCCGTTAATATATATATAAACGAACATATGCAGATGAATGAACCGTACTTAATCCAATGAATCAAAGAATTAGAGTTTTCAGGAACCCGCCGAAAGCCAAAATAACGGCAGAGCCAGGAGTTTGGCTTTCGGCAGGTTCCTGAAAACTTTAATTCTTTGATTCAATGGATTAAGCACGGATCATTCATCTGCATATGTTGGTTTATATCCTCCCCGGAGACCACGTACGATGTTGTGAAGTGCCCGTGTTGTATACACACACACACACACACACACACACACACACACACACACACACACATATATATATATATATATAAATATATATATATATATATATATATATATATATATATATATATATATTTATTTATTTACCCCAATGAAAACAACCATGCTGTACTTTTTTTAGGGGTGTACGAATAGTGAGTTTTGAAACCGAATCGAATACGAATCGAATAATTGTGGCACCGAATCGAATACGAATAAGAATCGAATAATTTTCGAATAGTTACCGAATAGTAAGTAGACAGCTACTAAAGAAGAGCAAAGAGATCATAAAGTTATTTTTATTGTTCCAAAATGTTTCTGAAAATTATTGTAAAAACGAGACTAGACGATAATGACTGGAGTTCAACGATATATGATTCAGTAGAGACAAAAGCTACTAAAATATTAGAATACTAAACATGATATCGCGGTTCACGCGGATGCTGAACATAAAATCACAGTTCGCTTGAGCCCGGTACATCCTGAAGCATTGTACTCAGTAGGAACTCTACGTTCTCTTTTTACTCCTTGTAGCAGATGCCGTTGAATCGAGGATCAAGGCAGGTGGCAAGGGCGTGATGTGCCTGTGTGCTTACGTCCAGGAACTTTGTTTTAACTGATCTGAAAAGATTCTGGGAAAACGAGTTGTTTTGTTGCACTTGCGACCATCAAAATGCAACATCTTTATACACTCAAAGAGTGGAACAGCCATGGAAAGTGTTGGGAAAGACTCGACACAAGCAGCTGTTGTGGCTTCTTCAATTGGTTGCTTGGAAGTGGCCGAAAAACTTCCACACTCTACTGCACATTTTCTTCGAACAACTTCCTGCTTCTACCACTTCTACTTCGCTCACGCAGAGCGGCGGTACCGTTGCAACCAGTTCTGAAACGTCTCCACGACACGCTTTTCGAAAGCGTGCACGAGCAGTCTCGTGCGAAAGCGGTTCCTAAAGGCTGAACTGCATGTAAGCGATTTAGCGAGCTACGACACGAGCGACAGCGACGAGAGTCAGCTGCGAGTGACGGAGATTTCGCACTGTCGCTCGTCACGTGGCTCGGTGTTTGGATTTCTAGATAACGTCCTCATCGCCTTGGTCGCTTGCCCACGCCACTTTCATGCGGCTTGCCTCATCGCGCGACTGACCGAGCGACAGCGAAGCGGATCGACGTCGCCTGTCTCGTCTCTTGCCGAATCGCCTTCATGCGGGTTATACTTAACACAGTGTTCCCTAATCGAATCAACAGCAACGTACGTATAGAGAGAAACTGCTGCTGCCGATGATGATAGTCATTGTCTAAGAGAAGAGGGGACGTATTGCCATCTTGCGGGCACGCATGGCAGGCGTGCCATCGCGTTGTGGGACGCCTGTGAAGGGAATCTCGCGGCGCGACACCGTAACGACTATTCGGAAATTATTCGAAAAATATGCGAAACTTTTAAAAATTATTATTCGATTCGATTAACGAATCGAATAGGGTAATATTCGATTCGTTATTCGAAAATGGCGAATATTCGCACACCCCTACTTTTTTTCTTTATCTCCGTATGTTGTTTGACGTAGCCTTTCGATCCTAAGCACAAGGTTTGATACAACAAAAGGGCAGTCCTCGTGTCATCCTTCTTTTCATATTTTGTTGTTATTTATTACGCAAGTTATACAGGTGATGTTGTTGTTTGCTTGTACCATAAGAAAATTTAGTTCACAAATTATGGCGGTAAGATACGACCGCCTCGCAATGATTTCGCCATTTGTTGGTAGACTTCATGATATTTGTAGGTACTGATTCAACATGTAGGTAGGTACTTTTCTAGTAACCATCTAGCTTTCGGCACGTGTAGCACAAACCATCATATCCCGTTATGTAGCTGGCACTTTCCGATATAACTGGTTATGCAAAGAAACAATTAGATTAAAAATCAAATTCTGGTTTATTCATAAATTATAACCTTGTTCCAATCTGGTTTCTTCATTACTCCAACTTTCAACCTGGTTTATATACAGATTCCACACTTTAAATGCTCTAGGCATTTTTTTTTGCTGATATTATTAGTTGGACAAATCTGCAGGCCTAGGCACCTTGATAAGAAAAATCACCCCGATCGTCCTTTTCTGCTACCAAACCCGTGCGGAAAGGACGGAAAAACAAAAATGACAAGCAGCAGTAAACAAAACCATGTATAACAGTTGAAAAGAAAGGGAAAAATTGCGACGGGTTACGACAAAACACAGACAAAGTTCTAAAATGCCCACTCTCGCTGCGTACAACCTAAAAAATAAGAAAATATATAAAACAATATCACCGTCTTTTGCGGTGCACTCTAAGAAAAATGTAGTCACATGTGACTACCTTTGGGGTGGTAAAAAGTTGTCCCAAATATAACGACACCTAGGGTAAAAATGACGACTCCACAAGTAGTCAAAAAGCATGTAGTCAAATTTGACTACCCCCAAAAGCAACATGGCGGCCGGTTGGCGAGGCTCTTATTTCCCGGTAAGGCCTAGCGAACAGCACGGTTTTTTGGCCGAGTGAGAGAATAGGGCGCGTACGCCTATTCGACGTCTTCCAAGCGCCATCAGACACTCTAAACATTCGTCCTTAGACACCGATACCGTACCTATTAGCCGGGAGCACGGCAGCGTGTTTGCCGGAATCGCCGCAATTGCACCCGACGGCATCTCGCTAGATTGACTGTATTTTTACCGCCGGCGGAGAACGCTCAAAAAAGAAATTGTAACGGGAGGAAGGGGCACGCTGACTTTATTGACGACAGCGTATGCTTTTCATATGCGGCGATGAATCGCTGGGCACCTTCGTCGACACCGACGGGAGGCGTTCAACTCGCACCAACGCCCCGCTATCTTTCTTTTTTTTTCCAGCTCTTCTTGTTTGTGCCTACCTCAACCGACGTGGTTACCAATTGCTGCCTGCACTTCGCAGCTCTTCGACACAGAACAATCATTTAGGTGGCTGAGTGGCACAATTATTACGATCGTTATCAAACTGAGAGGCACGTAGGGAGCCCAGTGGACCGTATGCCAGCTGTTTGTAATAGCTACAGGCCCCCACAACACTTAGCTTATTGAATCAGGCGGCAGCTTGCGCCACCTAGGAAGTGTAGTAGTAACCGCTAGGTGAGACTAAAAAAATGCTCATTCACCAACTCATACTGCTGAACTACGTACTGCACCTGCAACAACTCATGCGCCAACACACATCAACCACGATACCGAACACTCTTACAGGCTCTACATATCGACAGTACAACAAGGCACAAGCAACTGCAACACAACACCTCCGCGACTCTCTACTCTGACCACCCTACCGACTCGATTCGTATATATGCCCTACCCTGTTCTGACAAGGATTGGGCGAGTGACTGCCGCTGTTTAGTAGATGAATACATGGAGTGTCTGCAAGTATTATTAGTATACAGGTGTTCTGTGTATTTAAATTGGTCGGCTAGACACCTCTCTTAATCGACGTCAGCTTCGAAGTGCAACATGATATGAAAGTAATCGGCTAAAGTAACACCGCACGGCATGCTCCCGATCAGTTTTGGTTTCAGATTCACGCTTACTAAAGCCATGCTGCCCCATGCTCGTTCCGCGCGTGTAATAGCAGCAAAAGTTACAATAATATCTGCATTGCTAGTCAGTAATCGGCTAAAGGTAACATAATTCTTAGTCTTGGGTTGTTTAATACCCCACAAAGCCCAGCGTATCATATTTGCTACGCGGAGTTTGATAACTCAAAAAGTGACAATAAATTGCGTGAAGCTGAGACCAAAGCCCGCAGTATCGGTTTTGATACGCTGACAGAGTTCTCCGATTTGGGTAGTTCAGCAAGGCCCCGCCAAGGCGCCGCTGGCAGCTAGAGCAAGATGGCCGCACGCAGCAGCTCGCTCGAAGGCATACGGCATAGCGTCGGCGTCATTTTACTCGAAAAACGGTAAGTTTTGCGCAACGACATTTTTCCGTTCGTTGTTGTTTTTGAGGCCCGCACGCTTATTAACATTGCTTTAAATTTCTGCGTATCATTTTCGATAGAGTGGGTCGTAATTGATGGCACAATGTTTGTATCAATTCTGATACGTTTTCTTGGTAAAGCTTTAATGGTACACGTTTTAACTGTTTTTTGTTATTGATTTTTCCTTCTAATTTTAGGTCCCGAAGTTAGGAGCATATTGAACCGCATCGTCGCCGGCGAAGATGTCAGCGATTTTAGTGATCTGTCGGAAAGTGACGATAAAGATTACAGTCCCCCCGCCGCGGCTGAGCCCTCTGAGAAAAGTAATGATGAAGAAATCGTAGAAGATTCCTTCGGATCATCTGTAGCTTCGTCTTCTCGTCCAGACAACAAATGGTGAAAGGAATTGCTTCAAAACAGTCATGCTGAATTTTCCAAAAGTATTCTCTGAGCCGGATACCATGGATTCCCCATTGTTCCTTTTCCGCCAGTTTCTAAGTACTGATATACTCACCATGCTAGTGGAGCAAACAAATGTGTACAGTACGCAGAAATACGGCAGCTCCGTGAACACAACTCTGCAAGAGCTGGAGCAATATATTGGAATACACCTGAAAATGGGGCTTACAAAAATGCCGAATGTCAGGTGCTACTGGGAGAATGGGACAAGGTATTTTCCTATCGCTGACAAGATGTTGGGAAAGTCGTTTCTTGAAGCTGATGCAATGAATGCATGTTGTAAACAACATGGAAACCACCGAAGAAGCGAAGAAGGACCAGTTGTGGAAGATTCGTCCTTGGATTTCATTATTGCAGCGCAACCTCATGAGCATTGAACAAGAAGAGTTCAATGCTGTGGATGAGATAATGCTGTCATTTACAGGAAGGAGCTTGCTAAAACAGTACATCCCAAAGAAACCGACGCCGTGGGGTTTCAAGCTGTGGGGATAGGCAGGCACATCCGGTGTCCTTTACCAGTTCGAGGTAGACCAAGGTATACAGAAAAGTACATTTTTGGATTGGGGGTGATACTGTCCTGAGCATGTGCTCTGAAATCCCTCCGATTCAAGGCTTCAAGGTTGCAGCCGACAATTTTTTTAGCTCTTTAAAACTTGTTGAAGAGTTAACAACGAGAGGAATACAGTACGTTGGAACTCTGAGGCAAAATCGGCTGAGAGACTGCAGACTCTATGATGAGAAGACTCTGAGAAAAGCTGGCCAAGGCTCACATGATTAACAAGTTGACAATGGCAAAGGAATTGTGGTAGTTCGCTGGTTTGACAGGAAAGCTTTCACCCTAGTGTTAAACTTCGTCTCTGCTGAGCCAATTCAGCAAGTCAAACGGTATGACCGGAAGGCCAAACTCCACATTGACATCACATGCCCGGCAATTGTTAGTACGTACAACAGTTTTATGGGGGGATCGACCAGCATAATTCTCAGGTGTCGCTGTACATATACACCATTCGGTCCAGGCGCTGGCACATGTACCTCATATATCATGCTATATTCATCTGCGTCGTGAATGCGTGGAATATTCACAGGCGCCAAAGCCATCAACTGAAGGGGCGGCCACTCAATCTGAGAACCTTTAATGCCAGTTATCAGAAAGGCTGATCTCTACTGGAAAAGCGCCAAGAGGACGGCTGGTCAGTCTGCCTTCGCCTCCGATGAAGAAGAGGAAGTTCACGCCAAGTCATCCCCAAGATGACGTTCGAAAAGACAGGGTTGGGCATCTTCCAATTGTGACGAGCAACCGACTTCAACGCAGGAACTGTGTGCCCAGTGCGAACACATTTAACACAGCTGTGTGCGCGAAATGCAATGTAACTCTGTGTCTGAGCAAGCAACGCAACTGTTTCTTTGAATACCACAAGCCATGAGACTGCAGCTGGCAAGGAGGTAGCAGAAAAGCCCAGTGTATCATGTTTGATACATTCAATAATGTTTTACTGGTTTGAAATTTTATTGTTCTTTTTGTATGAATGTACTCACCTTAGCCATAAATAAAGGCACACTCGTTTTTACAATTTTAATTTGCCTAGAAATATGTTTAGGCTTAAATTTCTCAAGCACTTAAATTTAGTGCTTGAGAATAGGTGACAATTGTAGCGGGCAAACGCTGGCGGCACGCTTTCCCGTGTTAATCGAGTGACCGATGAGTTGCTCTACTCGCTCCACTTTAGAATCCACTAAATTATACTTGTGTGAAAAAAAAAAAAGGATTGGGGTACCTGTAAAAGCAACAAAAACAACTAGCATAGCCGATTTTTCTTTTTTTTTTTTTGTGTGTGTGTGCTGCATTCGGGGAACATATACACCAATATCAAATTATTTTAAATTTTCAGTTTTCTGTTGACAACAAAAGGTTGGCACTTTCCAAGTATGGGGACACTTGATATAAATAGTGTATTAAGCTCAAAACATTAGGGAATTACAACCAAAACTATACTGTATACGTATATGTATAAAGTGGCTATAATGAAGACAAAGTGTTCAGGTTGCAATTGTTTGTATTCTTTTGTTTTCCAAACCTGATTATACAATTTTATATTGAAAATATTTTCCTCTAAAGATAAATAAAACTTTTAAAACAACCTTGTAGGTACTTTTGAAACATTGTGAAAATGGAAATCTGAAAAGGAGCCTTTCTCTAGCACTGGACTATGAAACTATAATAATTATAGTAATGATACTTTCGGAAGCCAGAAACAACCCTTTGATAATGAAACAAACAAAAAAACTTACATGAAAACAGGGAACACTAAACCAAAAAACAATGTCATGTATGCATTACAAACATATTGAATCATCAAAATATGCAACATCACAGTCACTTCACCATTAAAAAAAATACCTGAAAATACGTATAACACAAAAGGGGATATGATTTACACCAAGCAAGATACTGGGCCATAGAACCAAAGTTTCAACAATAAAAAAAAAAGAATGGGTGGGTACCCAAAAATAACCGGAATGAATTTCAGGAGGCCGGGCATTCGTAGTACCAGCATCCACCTCTTACAGCGCTCTGCGGCACCCTTCCCAAGTCAGTTTGCCGACCGGCGTCGTCTGCTAAGAATCTAGCGGTATGTTGTGAATTTTTTCCCCAAGCGCTTCAAAATCATTCCTCGTTTTAGATGCGGAGCATCTCTTGCTCGGGGCTATGTCCCACGGCGTCGGCGTTGTAGTCTGCACTCACACTACGCATGCGCAACTTTCCTCCTTCCCTCTCTGCAACAGCTGCGCGTTACTCTCTCCGCTCTCTCTCTCTACCAGCTGCGCGTGCACTTCGCGTGCGTTCGATTCTAATCACACCGCGCGCGCATGCGCAACTCTCCTCCTTCCCTCTCTCCAACAGCTGCGCGTTACTCTCTCCGCTCTCTCTCTCTACCAGCTGTGCGTGCACTTCGCGTGCGTTCGATTCTAACCACACCTCGCGCGCACGCGCAACTCTCCTCCTCTAGTCTCCTCTCCTTCAAGTGTGAAAAAAAATAAACGGCGAGCGGCGAGCGTTCCAAGTTTCTCTGCCGCGAGCCGCGACGAAGGCTCGCGTAGGGGGTAACGCTAGGGCAGTCGGTGGCGCCAACTCTCGACGTCAGCACGCAACTGACTCTTTCCTCGGAACCAACACGATGCTCCGCATCACCCCATGGTTCCCCTCGGGAAGATGGTGTAATTTTTTTTGCAATGTCTGACTTGAGGGACCTTCCACATTCATAAAATGATTTCGTTTCAGGACTTTTCATGCAGGTGAACAGAAAAAAGTCACACGGGGCGAGGTCCTGAGAATAAGGGAGGTGGAGAAGCGGTGCCATGCCATTTTTGATAAAAAATTGTTGCACCGACAGGGCAGTGTCTGCTGGGGCATTGTTGTGGTGGAACTATAATTCCCCCTTTCCCTCATATCGGGGCCTTTCTGCCTTACTGAGTTTCGCAAGTGTCGCGAAATTCCCAGGTAAAACACCTGATTAACAGATTCACCAAGAGGAACAAACTCGGAGTGAACAATGCCCAAATGTTTCCGTGTTTTCTTCAGTTGACGAGGTTGAGGGTCGCCCAGAACGAGGTTGGTCATCGATCAATAATTCACCAGTCTTAAAGCGAGAAAACCACTCATAAACTTGCGATTTCTTATTAGCATCTTCTTTGTAAGCTCTCTGAAGCATTACAAGTGTTTCCGGCACAGTTTTACCTAAAGCAATATTTCACAGCCGCATATTGTTCCTTCCTATCAGACATTGCAAAAAAAAAAAAAAAAACGATTTTGAAGTGCTTGGAAAAAATATTTATACCAGACAATGCCAGTCGGCAAACTCGCTCGGAAGGGATGCAGCAGAGCGCTGCTAGCGGCGGGAGCTGGTACTACAAACAGCCTGCCTTTCAGAAATTCATTCCGGTTACTTTTGCATCCAACCTGGTACGAATCACTGCACCAAAAGCTTTCAATATATGCCATGTTTAAAAAAAAAGATGACACCCAGTCAAAAAGGCTGAAAAGTCTTTATGAAAAATCGTTTGGTGACCTCACAACACTGAGAGCGTCGCCATTTTAATGTTGGCAAGCATCGTCGGTACCAAAGCACGGTGGAGGCATCAGAGAGAGCCGTACGGGCATTGTACGATAGGGCAGCAGCTGTTTTCCGCCTTCTGACCATGAAATGTGGACAAACAGTTGAAGCAACCTACCGCCACTGTCTGATGAAGCTCTAGGAGGCGTGTGCACGCTGGCAACAACCTCGTCGAAGCAGCGGAGCAAGTCCTACGCCTTTGCTGTGGAAGCTTGCACACTGCGGGTTGTCGTCAGCGTGTGCACAGGCCTCCGAAAGTTTCGTCGGACAGTTGCGATAGGTTGTTTAAACTGTTATTCCACGTTTCTAGGTCAGAAGGCAGAAAACACAGCTGCCACGCCATCACACACTGCCCTCCACTTCAGTTACGACAACGCTTGCTAACATTAAAATAGTGACGCTCTCAGTGTTGTCCGACTACCAAGCAAATTCGCATAAGGTTAATTGAGATGAGGCAATTTTCTCTGTAACATTAAGCAACATCGGCCACAGTGTGCGCCCAAACAATTGCAGACTTCGATAATTGTTGCTGCAGCTTCCATTCTCTGTTCACCTCTAAGCTGAGACTGTGGTGGAAGCTACGTCCTCGTTAGACCAGTCATACGCCTCTCTTTTGCCACATCATCACTCTCCCGGCCATACCCACGCGAAAAGAGTTAGGCCAGCTGATAAGAGCAGTGATGTGATTGGTCATAGCCATTTTGGAGCAGCTGTTGGAACAGCCAAAAGTTCATTTTGGAGAAGCAAAAAGAGCTTTCGGAGCATAACCGCACACTCCATTTTCATTTATATTACTGCAAATGTGAGGAGAGACGGCAAATATTAGGAGAACAAACACTAGCTGTTTAGTTGCTTGTGGAAGCACCAGACACGGTAACAAGAAGACGACTGATGAAGAACAGCGCAAACTGGTGTGAATGATTATTTTAGGTACGAAATCCCACTGAAGAAATGTTAAAATACAATCATTTGAGCACCTAGATTTATGTGTCCTTCAAGTTCTAAGGGGGGTTGTAACAAAACAGCAACTCTGAATTCAGACAAAAAGAAAATTATAAAAAATAAACCTACGAGAGTCCATATATACCTTCTTGCACCCCGTCTTGCTCTGGAGGAGTACCTTTCCCCTTAGTATGCGGGTGTGCTGCGGCGAAGCAAGACACGCAACATCGCGACGCCTAGTTCGCAATTGTTGCTTCACTGCATTACGCCACTATGCGGTGAGGAGCGCTCTCAACAAAGCTAACTAACCGACCAGAACAGACCACGATCACGAGACTTGTTGCGAAACTTCTGAGTACTGCCAGTGCTTGGTGCGAAATTAAATCGAATACTATGTTATTTGAGGTGATTATCAAAAGTCCTGAAAACCCGCACGAGCCTACACTAACGAATCGCCCCGGTAGCGAGGCCTGCAGCTGTTATATTTTCAGTTTTATTTAATTGAACTTAAGTTCTGGTGCAATGTTGGCGCAAATTCCTCACATTTTGATCAAATGTAGCAAGTGTAGCAGAATAAGCACTTTGGCGCAGTTTGGCGCAAATGGTGCGGCAATCACATCACTGGGTGATAAGAAGGAGGCGGCTGATTAGTCCGGCAGAGTGAACATAGTATTGCTGGTGCACACTTTTGAAAAGGGTCTATTCAAGGGTAGCTGACAAGCTGTTGGTGGCTGCACTATAAATTGCAGAAGCGCATACTGCAATGTTCACTCGTCTCCTATCATTTTTATATAGCCTTTGTTCTTCTTATGGGCAACACGATCCCATCGCTGCCGGCATGTCGTGGTCGAGACAGGTTAACGCCGATAACTGATTTATTGCATACAATACGTGGTCTTGTGGGTTGTCGAGCTGGTGGCATCGATTACATGGTGGGCCTTGTCTGCTAACCCTCTTTCGCATCTTTTTGCTGGTGCTTGCCACATGAGGTGCTGTGCTTGGCGGTGGGCTCCGGTGTTGCCCACGGCAGTGTTAAATCGTTATAAAAAAAAAAAAACAGGGTGACAAACCGGTAACAATGTAGCAAACAGAGATGTCTTAAGCTGGCTTCATACGAAAAATCTTTTTCAACATTTTGACATCGCAAGGCAAACAGAATTCTGGAAGTTTCACGATCTAAACGAACAAGCACGCCCCCCAAAGAATCGAGGATCCATTCCACCGCCTGGCCATGGTCTGACGAGCAGCTGAAACCTCGTTACATCTTGAAGTTGCAATAGCTGCAATTCCAGTCTCTTGAGTTTACGAGCAGCAGCCGCTGAAATAGCAACATGCTATTTCTGGTATGATCACCATCCAAAAATACAATTAGCTCATGCTGTAAGACCCAAACTTATGGAGTGATAACATGCAACTATAACTATGTCTTTTGCTGATGCTCCTGGAACCATAAATTACAAAAATAGAAAAAATAAACCAATCAAATTTGGTTGTCAATTAACCTTCTTACCCTGCAGTGATAATGAAATTAAACTACAAGCATATACAGATTCATTAAAAAATATGTTTAATATTTATCTCAAATGAATTGCTATCTTTTTAGTGTAAATGTCCCATTAGTGCGAGCCCATCCAACACAGTCATTGAAATGTGACAGAGACATCTTGGGACATTTGGGATGCGAGTCACCTCAGCACGGCCATTGCTAGCCTGGCTGCCAGCATGCCAGTTGACAGTGTCAGCAAACACTTTACCAGGAAAAATGTATTGGTCTCCATTCATTTACGCCAGCGCACCCACAGTGCCAAATGTTGCTCTCCTAGCGATGAAGACACCACGCATCTGAGAGAATGCATGAGGATCACACCGTCCACGCTTTACAGCAGTCATGCCGCACCAAGGGAGAGGGTTGCCGTGGGCACACCGATATACCGGGTTTGCCGAGACAGCATAGGCAGCTGTCTCGACTAGTGTTTTAGGTGCCCGCAACGATAGATGGCAACAGTCATCTATTGTTGCCATCAACCGTCCTAATAGACAGATCTCACTAAGCGTTCCACGCATGCGTGATGCCACCATAACTTTAGTTCACAGGAGGCAGTGCACGAGACGGCTCGTGTCGTCTCGTCACGTGCAAAGCTCCAGCGGGGTTCTCCCACATGCAGAAAGACTAAAGTTCCTTTGATGCATTGTGGCAGCGTAGTCTTAACAAAACTGGCAGG
>JABSTQ010002208.1:0-24952 GCA_013358835.2 Ixodes persulcatus | reverse complement strand
CGAAATACAAATAACAGTGATTTTCACAAACAAGAAAAAAATACATCATTGTCTGAGATACTGACCAGCTCCTGTTGCAGCAGGTTCCAGTCTTTGATTGTTTGAACAAAAAAAGAACTACCAAAATTGTTTGTTTTATAACAGTACTCAAAACCTTTTCAGAGTTATCGAACCGCGCTGACATGTAACTTGGTTTATACAAATACTCATTTCTATTAATGCCAGTTTCATTATAATAAATCCGATGAAAAAACTTCAACCTTAACTTATACCTTCTAGTGTTTAATGATTCCCATCCCAGCATGGCTTTTATTTCAGAGATACTCGCATAAGGGTTATAGTTATTGCTGACAAATCGTGCCGCTTGATTCTGTACCTTTTCTAATTTTTCGATAAGATAATCTTGGTATGGGTCCCAAATGATGCATGCATAGTCGAGTATCGACCTAACATGCAAAATATAAAGAGTCTCTTTCACCTCTGTTGAAGCGCCCTTAAAATTCCTCCGGATAAAATATAACATTTTGCTTGCCTTTGCTATTGTATAGTCAATATGATTGTGCCATTTAAGTGATTGGGTGAAATTAACTCCTAAGTATTTACAGTCGCTTACTCTGCGGATTATTGCATTTTTAATGGTATAGCTGGCGGGAGACCTTGATACATTTTTTGTGAAGCTGAGATAATTACATTTTCCAATATTTAAACTCATTTTCCACTTATCACACCAGTGTTCTATTTTATCTAGGTCGCTTTGCAATATTTCTATGTCCATTGTTGAATATATTTGTCTATAAACAACGCAATCGTCCGCAAACAACTTAATCGGCGATTGAATGTCAGTTACAATATCATTAATATAAATTAAGAACCAATAATGGTCCCAAGACACTGCCTTGGGGTACTCCTGAACTCACAGTTATAGGTAATGACTTGCTACCATTTAAAACCACGCACTGCTCTCGGTCACTTAAGTAATTTTTTATCCACTTTTGAATATTGTTAGTTATATTTAAAGATACTAATTTCTTCAGTAGTAGATGGTGTGGTACAGTATCAAATGCTTTACGAAAATCAAGGAAAATTGCATCTACATTAGTATTGCTGTCAAGTGATTTTGAAATGTAATGTTGAAATTCTGCCAGTTGTGTGTTACATGAACGCCCTCTGCGAAAGCCATGCTGGGAAGGGGCAAGAAATTTACAGGATTCCAGGTAATCAAAGACTTCACTATATATAATATGTTCCAACAATTTGCAACTAATTGACGTCAAAGATATGGGCCTATAATTTTCTACAAGTTTTTTATCCCCTGACTTGAAAACAGGAATAACATTTGCTACCTTCCAATCGTGTGGAACTGCCCCAGTTTCAAGGGAAATTTTAAACATGAGACATAAATACTGGGCTATAATATCTCGACACTTACAAAGAACAATCGATGGTAATCCATCAGGTCCGGTTGCCTTCGAGGTATTCATTTCACGCAAGAGGCAAGTAATACCGTTAACATCAATTTCAATATCTGCCATTGTGTTACCAGAAATAACAGATACTGGTGATTCATCGCTGGTAGTTTCTTGAGAAAATACTGATTTGAAGTAAGAATTAAAACATTCTGCCTTCTCAGCATCACTCTTGATTATTGTATTGTTAACATTTAAGTATGGGATAGAAATATCATCTTTTCTACTTGTTTTAACGTAATTCCAGAACACTTTGGGATTTCGCTTAAGATCATCGTTTAGCCGGGAAAAAAATAACTTCTTTGCTTTTCTTATAGATAACTTTAATGTGTAATTAATTTCCTTTAGCCTTTGCAGGTTTATTGGACAGCCATCTCTGGAAACCCTTCCATATGCACACCGCGCTCTTCTTACGAGTTTACGAATTTCAATATTAAACCATGGTTTTTGTCTTCGTTTTTGTCGAATAATCCTCGATGGTACAAAAGTGTCGATTAAGTTTGTTATTTTATTACGAAAGATGCTCCACAGATCTTCTAGACAGTGCGATTCTGCTAAGCATAAAAAGGTTGAAAAATAGCTGTCCAATTCAGTGCCGATGGCGTCAAAGTTTCCTCTCTCATACATGGATACCTTGCGTGGAAGTTGTGCCCTCTCGGGTGCTCCAGATACATTTAGCGCTGCAACAACCACACTATGGTCACTTATTCCAGGATACACCCCGACCTGAGCTACAATATTAGGGTCATTACATAAGACCAAGTCTAGAATGGCGTTCAACCTCGTCGGCTGCTGCACATATTGATTGAAGCCGAAAGTGCCCAATACCTCTGTAAACACAGTGTTAACGCGTGATTTAACAATACATTCTGTTGTTCCAGTAGACCAGTTAAAATCTGGCAGATTAAAATCACCACCTAGAAAAACACTGTCGGGAATCATTGATAACATGTCACAGAGCAAACAAATTGAAGTTTCACTGTTATCAGGGGGGCGGTAGAAGGTCCCGAACACGAGAGCATTTCCCCTTGGGAAAAAGACCCGACACCAGACAGACTCGGCAGCATTTTCGAAAACCAGTTCATGACTAGTCCATCTATTAGAAATTAGTAGAAAAACTCCCCCACCGTGCCGATGTCTGTCTTTGCGATAAACTGTAAAACCCGCCGGAAATACCTCAGCGTCACTAACAGTATCATCTAACCAAGACTCCGTCCCCATAACAACTTCAGGTTTAAGGGTCTCCAACAAAAGTGCAAACTCGTCTACTTTATTTTTGATGCTACGGCAATTTACCAAAAGTACTGAAGGCGCCTGTTTTGTAGCTGTAACCTCATGATTGCTTGGGCCATCTTTAGGCTTTCCGACCCGTCATTCGTGTTCTCTTGGTTGGCCAGGCGCCCGATATAAAACAGGTTGTCTCGTATCGCTGTCCCAGATAAACGTCTGTCCATTGATAACCAGTTTATCGTGGTTTAAATGAACCTTGTTTTCTCTGTTCTGCCTTTTCTCCTTCGCATAATTCCAAAGTTGACGCCTCTTTTCTTGGACTGCAAGACTAAAATCCTCGGAGACACTGAATGGAGTGGCTGCCTCGGCAGAAACCCTCTCCTGGGAAAAAAAAAATATTTGGTTTGGCAGGAGCTTCTTTCCGATTGACCTTCGTGGTAGAAAAGGACATTATGGAGTGTTTAGACTGGGTGTCAACATATTTCGTTCCGAATGGACATTGTGGCTGGATGTTTCCGGCGTACCGCAACTAAACTCAAAGTTCACAATGAAAACAGAAGCACCGGGTTTTTGTAACATTTGTATTCTAATCAAGTTACAAATCGAAAGCAGTTCTAATCACTGTCAGCTTAACAAGTGTCGGGCGTTGCCTAAGATGTTAGCATTTCTTGCTTCGCGATTCGTTCTTCGGCGTACTTACCGGCTAAAGCAGAAATTTCATTAACTGCGGAGCGATAATAAAGTGCCGAGGACATACGCCTGGTAAGTTCCCACTGATTATACGGGCAGAAACTGGGAGTAGGAGATGAGAGCTCGCGGGGACGGTCAGAACATCGAGGTCTAGTTGGAATTATTAGTTGGAAGACGCAAAGCTAGCTTAGCTGCCTTTGTCTCTACTCACTGTGCGAAAGCAAGTGCCGATTGCCGGACGCCGGCGTTTGGCGTTCGAACGCGTATAAACCAAATCTTCCAGCGTCCTGAGGTGAAGCCAACCTTAGGATTGTTTGACAATAAACGGCAAGCTGGCTTTTCTGTAAAGAGAGATCATCGAAGGAGAAGCGACCCCTACGGAGTTTTATGAACGGCAAGCTGGCTTCTCTGCAGAGAGAGATAATCGAAGAAGCTACCCCTGTCAAGTTTCATAAATGGATTCGTCTACTAGCTTCCGAAGCGAACGGACGTATCAACATGAGCTCCGGCGGAGCGGTATCAACGGCTACTGATAGCCGCGGTTTTATTGCTGACCGAAGCATCGAGGGCTACAAGATTATCTTGCCTATGTTACCGACAGGCGTTTACGCTTTAAACTCGGTTTTTCTTCATGCGGACATCGTTGCACGCCCCCACAGAATCGAAGATTTCAAGGCTGGCCTGGAAAAAGCCGGGGTGCTAGGAGAAATCGCCACATGTGGTTCCTACCAAATGAATCACGTGTGGATGGTTACGCTCAAGTCCTTGGCCGCCAAACAAAAGTTGGTGGCCAAGGGGACCTTCGAAGCCAAAGGAAGGCGATGCCTCATCATCGACCCCGACAAGACCGAGGTGAGATTGAAACTTCATTGGATACCTTTTCACGTTCCTGACGAACCCGTGAAGACAGCGCTGGAGGCCCATGGCAAAGTTGAGGAAATAGCCAGGGAGACGTGGCGCGTCAAGGGTCTCGAAGGCGTTCAGTCAACCACAAGGGTGGCGAGGCTAATCCTGAAAGAGGGCGTAACCCTAGAGCGTCTGCCGCATACGCTCCGACTGCCCGGATGCATGGCGCTGGTTTTGGCACCCGGTAGAGCCCCGCTTTGCCTCCGGTGCCGACGAACTGGCCACATTCGCAAGGAATGTCGTGTGCCCCGATGCGACAGCTGCAGACGCTACGGGCACACTAAAGAAGACTGCAGAAAGACGTATGCCGCCGTGGCCAACGCGGTTGAAGACGACACCATGGAACACCTCATGGACCAAGAGGAAGCCGAAGCGGAGGCAGCTGGGGACACGGAGAGCTCCCAGTCTCCGGCGCAAGCCGCGTCCACGCAAGGTCCCAAGGCCCCGTCCGAGGTGGGGGCCTCCCTGGGTACCGCCAACGTCCCGGGACTAGTGAGCTGCGGGCCACCAAACCGTCCAGCCCTTCAAGTAACTGAGGGAGAGGACGAGCGCTCTCGTCGAAACCCGGAGGCGATTGAAGAAGAACCCGCAAAGGACACAGAAGGCGACATGGAAGCCGCAAGCGCCTCGGCTAAACGACCCTTAGAAGCGACGACTGACGGACAGGCGGCAGGACTTCAGGAGATGGTGCAACGGAGGTGGCAAGTGGTGACAGCTAAAAAAGGCAGGCTCCACGCGGCCCCTCGTGCGCCATCTGACTCTCACAAAACAAAGGACCCGCAGTGAAGCGATGCGCGACTGCGGCGCCTGGGTCGTGTCAATAACCACAAGTAAGGCGGTATAGCTGGCGAATTTTTTGTTTTGGTTGCTTAGGGCTATTTCGTATGCTTCCCATTTGTATTCTACTGTAACCTTTATTTTGTGACTTGGCCCATTGCAATGCAATCAGAATGGTGCTCACGTTTGCCACTTTAAATGTTCGGGGTTTGAATTTGAGACGGAATACGGAAGCAGTACCAGCTGCAACGTCTGTTAGCAGACGAGCAGCCCGATTTCCTTGCGTTGCAAGAAACGAAAATGGGGGAGGACGAAAGCGTTTCCAGAATGCTGAGTCCTTATCTGGGTAGATACGAAATAGCCGTGAGTCACGCTGTCGGCTACTCGGCAGGGTGTTTCCTTTTCCTAAAACAGTCTGTAAGATATACAAATCTGCAAGTAGTTACGGATGAGTGTGGGCGTTTTATTTCTTGCGATTTTACGTTGTCTGGAGTAGAATGGCGCTTGATATGTGTGTACGCACCGAATAACGCGAGGGAAAGGGGTTTGTTTTTCAACTTTTTGCGCAGTTACGTTGAAGTCGATCGTGTAGTTGTTTTGATGGGAGATTTTAATTGTGTTTGTGATGAACAAGATCGATCCGCGCCAACGACGTACAGTGAGAGCAGCCAAAGCGTTTTAAAAGACATTATCGACTCGTGTGGGCTCAAGGATGTAGGTGCCCTGTGCGCATCTTGGAATACATTGAGGTATACACACTTTCAAAATACGTCACACGCCCGATTAGATCGGATTTACATATCAGTTGAAGCTTTGAGGCACGCGCATTGCTATCGAGTTCAGCCAATTTCTTTCACGGACCACTGTCTTGTAAGTGTCAGGATTGGAAGGAAAGAAAGGAAGCCGTCGAGATTTAATTGGCAACTTTGGAAACTAAACCGAACGCTGCTAGACGACGAACAGTTCGTCGAAACCGTAAGTGAGTTGCTACGCACGCTGAGCGAAAGGCAGACCGCCCTGAGTGAAGTCTGGGAGGGCTTTAAGGAAGACGTTAAGTTAGCTGCAATAGAAAGAGCAAGTAACATTACTTTCCAAAGTCGAGCCCAAGAAAGACATTTAAAAGAAAATTTGGAGGCTCTGTGCCGTGTAGAGTGCACAAATCCCGGCACGTGTAGTGAGGACATTCGGCATATAAGAGCAGAGCTCGACAAGCTATATCTGAAAAAATATAGGGGGGCTGTGGTACGCTCACGGTCAGAAAAGTTTTTGTTGGGGGAGCAGCCTACCAAGCGAGCACTAGCTGACGAAAAGAAATACGCTTTATCTAAAGAAATCATTGAAATAGAATACAACGGGGCGATTACCAACGATAAGGAAATAATTGAAAGAGCTTTCGTCGAGTACTACGAACAACTCTTTGGAGATAAGGCCATTCCGCCGGGATTTTCAAAATTAAACGATTTTATAGAACTTATGCCTAAACTTGATGAGGACGTCAAGACTTGGTTGGAAGAGGACATAACTGAAGGGGAGGTGGTTCAGGCGATAGAATCGTTGGCGCGCCAAGAAACGCCGGGGCCAGACGGCCTCTGTGCAGAGTTTCATCAGAAATTTAAAAATGATCTTAGCCCATTATTGTTACGTATTTTTTGTGAGGCGTATGACAGTCAACGACTACCGCGTTCGTTTGGGGAAGCCCACACCATTTCATTACCGAAGTCCGACGACGTCGCGAAAAAACTTAAGATCACCGGGTATAGACCTATTACATTGTGCAACACTAATTATAAAATTTTTACAAAGGTCCTCACGCGTAGGCTTCAAAGTATAATTTGCACCCTTATTGGAGACCACCAGACATGTGGAATAAAAGGAAGGTCCATTCAAACCAACATTCATATCGCGAGAAGCGTTTTGGAAAGCGTGGGAGGAGGCCATGTGGCCATGATCCAACTCAACTTCGTGAAGGCTTTCGACCGAGTTCGACATGACGTACTGGCGCGTATTTTAACGCACGTTAATGTAGGAAATGTTATCTCAAGAGGGGTAGCCATGGCATACGAGGGATGTGTCACTAGACTTTTGTGAAATAGTCATGTTTCCAAAAGCATAGCTGTCCTGTCATCAGTGTGACAGGGATGTCCCCTCTCACCCTTATTGTTTTCACTGTATATTGAACCTTTCTGTTTAAGAGTGGCAGCCAGCAAGTACATTAGAGGGCCAAGGTTAAACGAAGTTGAAATTAAAGTGTCGGTGTATGCCGATGATGTCGCCGTTCTCTGTAGCGATGAAAAGAGTGTGATGGAGACTGTTGCGTTAACGAATGAATTTTGTAAAGCCACGGGAGCCCAAATCAACTGGGGGAAATGTTGTCGGCTGTGGCATGGTAGCTGGACTTTAAAACCTCAGTACTTTGCCGGTATATGCTGGGAACTCACACCATGTACGTATCTCGGGGTGCCTATGCAGTACTACCGGAATAGCACACCGTACTGGACCGAAGTATTGAAAGAGTTAAAGACTAAGGCTAACACTTGGGCCAATCGAAACATCTGCATATTCGCACGAGCCACAGTGTGCAATGTTTTCCTGGCAGCTAAATTATGGTATGTGTTGAGGTCCTCGCGTGCGCACGCATGAACATACAGAAATTCCACAGGGTGTTCGCCACTTTTATCTGGAAATCGAGTTAGGAAAGGATGAAAAGGGACAACCTCTTTCGGAGAGTAAGGTGCGGAGGTCTGGGCCTCACGCACCTTTTTGTCAGAAAAATCGTTTCACGCTTCTTCTTTCTGCGTGATCAGAATCACCCTTTTTTGCGTACTGTAATCCAGATAAGACTGGCGAACGCCCTGACTTCAATGTTAGTAACCAGTGAATGTACCGAGCCTCCAGCACTAACGGGATACTTGAAAGAAGTGATAGAGGCAACAGTGTTTTTGCAAGCACGCTTTTCAATGGAGTATCTGGGAAGTGTCACAAAGAAGCGGCTAAGCCGCGACCTGGTTCAAATGTTGTTTCCAGCACCGCTGTATCGCTCGCTATACAGCCAATGCCCCGGACAAGATGTGCTTTGTAGGGTGAAGATGTGCGTCCCACCTGCTGTTAAGTCCTTCTTTTTTAAGTTGCACAGCGGCACACTACCAGTCAAACAGTGGCTAGAGGAAAAGGGAATCTTCGTTCCTTTGGGTGTGAATTGTCTTCTATGTAAGACTCCTGAAACAATCGAACACGTTGGTTGCTTCCACATCATGTGGAAGCAACTAAATTATCTTCTTTATCGTAATCGCCCCTTCAGTTCAATCCAAAAAATTCTGTACAATGGTACTGAACTTACTGGGTGTTCACTGGCAAATGCTTTTAACGAAAATTTTGTAAATATTCTGGGCACTACTGAAACCGAAACTCCTTTGGTTTTAAATGATAAAAGAAACAGTGACTCGATATTTTTAGATCCCGTCGTCGAACCAGAAGTTATAAGCGTGTTTCTTCAGCTTAAAAATAGTTGTAGCTGTGACGTGGATGGCATCCAGATAAGACCGGTAAAGCATGTTATTCATCTGTTAGCACCTGTAATAACTCATATATTTAATATCTCTTTATCTACTGGAGTTTTTCCTAAGCAAATGCAGATTGCCAAAGTTTCAGTATTGCATAAAAAAGGAAGCGTAAATGAAATGGGAAACTACAGGCCAATTTCAATATTACCAGTGTTTTCCAAGGCGCTTGAAAAAGTTCTTCATACGCGTTTGACTAAATTTTCAAATAAGTGTAACTTGATAACTGCATCACGGTATGGATTTATAAAACACAAGTCGACTGAATCTGCCTTACTTGTACTAAAAGAATTTATTTTACAAAGCTTTGAAAACAAAAATATGGTTCTTGGAGTCTTTATAGATTTTACCAAGGCGTTTGACTGCCTCAATCATAAAATTTTACTATCGAAATTAGATAACTATGGAATTCGAGGGCACGCTTTACAGCTGATAAGATCTTATCTGGAGCATCGAACGCAATATGTTTATATCAATGGAAATTCCTCCACTATAAAACCTATTCTTTCTGGTGTACCACTGGGTAGTATATTGGGCCCCTTCCTTTTTAACATATACGTGAATGACATAGTCAATATTAATGTAAGCGCAAAATTTGTAAACTATGCTGATGACACGAGCATACTGTTTTCTGCAGATAATACTGATCTGTTATACGATATGGCAAATTTGGCACTGTCTAGGTTACAAACGTGGAGTCTTAACAACGCATTACAAATAAATGTGAATAAAACCAAAGCCATGCTTTTTCGTCCTAAAAATAAACTCGTTACGATTACCAAGGACATAGTTTTGAATTCAACCAAAATCGAGATAGTTAATTGTTTTAAACTCTTAGGTGTCACCTTTTCTGAAAATATGTCGTGGGAAAGTCATATAAACTCTCTTATTCCAAAGCATAGCCTCCTTTATACTGAAAATGCCTGCCCAATGGTTTCTTTGTCGTCGTCGCGCCCACTTCACATATTTGCTACTAGGGGCGCCAAAACCCCACACAGAAAAGCAGACGACGCTTGTCCGCTGTCTGCTACTACAGCTCACTGTAGCTAGTGTAAGCTATGTTATCACGTTAAGCTATGTGATAACGTAAGTTTTCTATGTTAGGTTACGCGGTAACGTGGCCTTACGTGTTTAAATAGGTCACGTGATCACGTACTGTTTTTGTGACACGAGTAACTTCTTTCGGTTGTCGTTCGATTCTCAGTGCTCTAGAGCGCTTAGCCATAGCCGGCATAGCTCAATAGCACGAGGCTGTCTGCGGCTCCCGACACGCAGACCGTGACGCCACACGGTGTACGTGTGGCGTCACGTAGTAGTAGATGGATATTTGGCACGGGTGGTGAAGGAACATGTCAACTGCAGTGACTGCTTCCTACTGGTTATTAAGAAAGCTTCTACGGCTCACAATGATTCCATGATCAGGCACCAGGACAGGGCAGGACGATACTATCCATCGGAGAAGCTAGTGATGGTGCTGTATGCGCTGAAGAACTTCGTAGAGGTTTTACTGAAAAAAACGAAATATGCTGAAAAAGCCTTTGTATGTAGCTGTTGAGACTTGGGTAGATACAGGTATGCACCATAGCGTTCTGAAATGCGCAAAGGCAGATAAAGATGTAAACCATTACAAAGATTTCCTGCAAATTCTGTCTACTAAGTATTTCAGGCCGATTTCCACAAACTACTCCGCATCCGTATCTGACAAGCAGGACCTCAAGAAGATCTTCTTCAACAAGCCACTATCTAGGAAGTTGTTAAAGCTCTAGAACTGCATCCGTGAAAAACAGTGCAGACCAGAAGAAACCGGTGAAAACATAAAAAACTGTGAGCTTAAAAAAAGTTTTTTAAAAAAATTAAAAATGTATTTCAAGATCCCCGGTCACAGCGTTGCCGACGGGTGCGCAGGTTTTCGGTCCGCGAAGGCTCGTTCGCGGTCCTGAAAAAAATCCCTTGACTGCCGCATGTGGTCCGCGGGCCGTATGTTTTCCGGCTCTGCTCCAGAAGCAATAAAAACGCCAAGTGGCTGCTGTTGCAACGTCGTGAACGTCCGCCAGCCTCTCTGTCTCCTTTTTACTTTGGTTTGACTATTACTGTTGTCGCTGTGACAAGCACCAGAGGTTTGGTAACATTTCAGCATAGAAACGAAACCAAGAAGTGAAAGCGAAAAGAAAGGTTAAGGCTTATTTTATATATCAAAACTATACTGACGGTGCCCTGCGCTAGCTATGTAGCACAGGTTACAAATGTATTCAATTCACAAATGGCGTCACAGTGGACTGTAGCAGCGGGCAGCGGAGAAGCGTCGTCTGCATTTTTGTATGGGGTTTTGGCGCCTCTAGTGGCAAATTTGGGAAGCAGGCGCAACGACGACAAAGCATGGGGGAGCGAACCATTGGGCAGGCATTATCAGTATAAAGGAGGCTATGTCCAAAGCTATCCCAAATTGTGGGCATGTTAAATCGTCACCGTTATATTTTACCAACAAGCGTTAAATTATTAATATATAATTCTCTATTTTATTCTCACTTAAATTATTGCCATTTAGTTTGGGGAACAACAACTTTAACAAATCTAGAAAAGTTATATACATGTATTGCCAAAAAAGAGCACTAAGGGCTATAGCTGCCGTCTCGTATGATTTTCACACAGCTGGCTTATTTCAGAAATTTCGCGTCATAAACGTGCATACATTATATGACTACCGGCTTAGCACTAGCCTTAAAGTA
Organism: Ixodes persulcatus; assembly: GCA_013358835.2. Classification (NCBI taxonomy): domain Eukaryota; kingdom Metazoa; phylum Arthropoda; class Arachnida; order Ixodida; family Ixodidae; genus Ixodes; species Ixodes persulcatus. Next base: position 13,600 of record JABSTQ010002208.1, on the reverse strand, counting down.
GAACAACTTAAAGACACAATTTGTTTAACAGATCTTGGACACTTATCAAAAAATGTTCATAGTTACCCTACCCGTGGTGCTGAATGTTGGGAGGTGGCTACACCAAGAACAAACTATGGCAAACAAATGCTGAAATGCACTATACCCAATCTACTCAATTCGTATATGACTAAAAGTATGGATTGGGATAAGTTATCCCTAAGAGAAATAAAATCACCCTTTTTCTCCAGCAGCTAGAGGTAGTTGCCTTTCTTTGTATTCTTTGTGCCTTGTATTTGTATAATTTTTATCTCTGCTGTCCGTCATGCCTCAATGTAAAAAAAAGGAAAAAAAATCTAAAATGTGTGCTTCAAATGTGTCATAGTGACAATCTTTGTACAATTTTTTTTTGATTACCGTTTTTCCTGGCTCTGTTGCTGCTTTCTGTAGGCGGTCAGGGACCCGTCAAGCTGTACCTGACAGCTTTTTTCCCTGATCGCCACCATCTTATGGTGGAAATAAACATTATTATTATTATTATTATTATTATTATTATTATTATTATTATTATTATTATTATTATGTTTTCCTGTATTGTTGGGACGCGGTGTTCTTCTGGGACATCTTACAAAGAACACTCAAGAAAGATTTGGATTTAACCTACGAAACTATTCGATATCTACCAGTCGAAAAGAGTGACACGGTGCCGTATGACCTGTTCATGGTGCTTGGTTTGTGTAGCGTTTGGAAGACGCGCATGGAATTTCGACATGCTGATCCTAAAATCAAATCAGTGCGGAAGCACTTCATTGAGGTTGCTATGGAGGTTCAATCTGTGATGTGCAGGAGTGCAGATACTGCGCCTGACTGGGCGCACCTGTTTGATGAGATTAAGGATATGAAAGAACTTTAGCGCGCCCACAAGTGCTGGGCAAGTGTGCTGTCTTGACATAGCACTTTGTGCTGCATCGTTGTGACCAATAAAGAAAAAAAAGTCAAGTTTCATTAACGGCAAGCTGGCTTCTCTGCAGAGGTAGACTATCAAAGGAGAAGTTACCCCTACGGATTGTCTGACAATAAACTGCAGGCTGGCTTTTCTGCAGAGGCAGACATTCGAAGGAGAAGCTACCCCTACGAAGTTTTATGAACGGCAAGCTTGCTTTCCTGCAGAGGTCAAAAATCCAAGGAGAAGCTACCCGTACGAAGTTTTATGAACGGAATTTTTTTTCTTTATTGAACTCAACATTGCAGCACAAAATGCCATGTCATTACAAGGAGCTCACGCCCAGCGACTTGTGGGCGAACTAAAGTTCTCTCATGTTCCTAATTTCACTGAACAAGTGTGCCCACTCAGGCGTAGTTTCTGGTGTTCTGCAATACACCGTTTGAACCTCGTTTACAATATTGATGAAATGCTTCTGGACAGACTTCATTTTGGGGTTAGCATGCCGAAATTCATTCCTTGTTTTCCAGATACTAAACAAGCCGAGTATCATAAAAAGGTCGTAAGGCACAGTGCCACTTTCTTCTACAGGTAAATACCTAATGGTCTCCGGGGACAACATAAAATCTTTTTTCAGGGTCCTTTGAAGGATGTCCCAAAAAAAACACAGCATCCCAACAGTATATAAAAACGTGTTCGATGGTTTCTGGTGTCTTACACAGGAGACAGTCCACCGACCAAGGAACAAAGATCCCCTTATCTCTTAGCCTTGGCTTGACTGGCAATGTATCGCTGTGCAATTTAAAGAAAAAGGACTTAACCACTGGTGGAACACACATTCTTTTCACACGCCGGAGCACATCTTGACCCAGACATTGGCTGTACAACGATCGATACAGTAGCGCAGGGAAGAGGAGCTCAATCAGGTCACGACTGAGCTTCTTTCTAGTAACACTACCCAGATAGTCCATCGAAAAACGCGCTCGCAAAAACAATACAGCCTCTTTCACTTCTTTTAAATAACCAGAAAAACAAGGGGGTTCAGTACATTCACTAGTCACCAACACTGCCGGCAAGGCGTTCTCCAGTCTCACCTGGATAATTGCACGTAGGAAAGGATGATTCTGGTCGCGTAGGAAGAAGAAGCGCGAAACAATCTTATGGACGAAAAGGTGCGAGAGGCCAAGGCCTCCCGACTCGACGCTCCGGAAAAGGTTATCTCTTCTCATCCTTTCCCACCCTGTACTTGAAGATGAGAGTGGCGAACACCCTATGGAACTTTTGAATACTCATTCGTGTAGATCCCAAAACTTGCATATTGTACCAGATCTTTGCAATCAAAAAAATATTACACACTGTGGCACGCGCAAAAATTGACAAGTTTCGACTGACCCAAGTGTCCGCCTTCGTCTTTAAATCTTTTGCGAGCTCCGTCCAGTATGGCGTGCTAACTTTGTAATGTTTCAAGGGCATCCCAAGATACGTACATGGTGTCGCTTCCCAATTAAAGCCTGCAAAGTAATGCGGTTTTAAAGCCCACCTCCCGTGCCACACCCCACAACATTTCCCCCAGTTCACTGCCGCTCCAGTGGCGTTACAATATTCTTTCGTGAGCACGACAGTTCCCATGACGCTTTCTTCGTCTTTACAAAAAATAGCCACATCGTCAGCGTAAGCGGACACTTTAACTTCAACACTATTGAAAAGAAACCGCCGGATATTCTTGCTAGCTATCACGCTCACACAGAAGGGTTCAAGGTACAGAGCAAATAGTAAAGGTGAAAGAGGAAATCCCTGCCTGACTGACGAAAGCACTGCAATTTTCTTAGAGACATTATTATTTATAACAAGCCTGGTGGTACAACCTTTGTACGCCATAACCACGCCCTTTAGGACAATTTTGCCTACATTAACATGCAATAAAATACTCTTTAGAACATCATGCCTAACTCTATCAAACGCTTTCTCCAAATCTAATTGTATCATTGCCACTTTATCCCTCCCAACAGCCTCAAAAATGCTTCTCGCTATATGGATATTTGTTTGAATGGACCTTCCTTTAATACCACATGTCTGATGATCCCCGATGAGGTCCCGAATGACACACTGGAGCCTACGCGTAATGATCTTAGTGAAAATTTTGTAGTCTATTTTACATAATGTAATCGGTCTATATCCCGTCACGCTGAGCCTCTTCGACAAGTCCTCCGACTTCGGTATCAGTATGGTGCGGGCCTCCACAAAGGAACGCGGTAGACAATGGTTTTCTAATGGCTCATTAAATACGGCTAACAGTACGGGACTAAGGCCATCTTTAAAGGTTTTGTAAAATTCGGCACAAAGCCCATCAGGCCGCGGGGTTTTCTGTCTCGCTAGCGAATCTATAGCTCGTTCTACCTCTCCTAGCGTGATTTCTCCCTCGAGCCACGTAGTAACCTCCTCATCCAACTTGGGCATGAGTGACAAAAAATCTTTAAATTTACGAAATCCTACGGGAGTCGGTTTTTCCCCAAAAAGTTTTCTAAAGTACTCAACAAAGTCTTGTTCTATAACATCTTTATCGCTGATAATTTTCCCTTTATATTCTATTTCTCTTAATTCTCGATTCAGGGCATACTTCTTTTCCTCAGCCAGAGCACGCTTAGTCGGCTGTTCGCCCAACAGAAATTTCTCCGAGCGTGCTCGCACGACTGCCCCTTTATACTTTTCGTTGTATATATTATCTAACTCCATCTTAATGTGCCGAATGTCGTCGCCAGAAGTTCCAGGGTGCTCACACTCTACTCGACACAATGCGTTAAAGTCTTGCTTCAACTGCCTTTCGCGAGCTAGAGCTTGGAAGGTGATGTTACTGGCCCTTTCTACCGCGGCCAGCTTAACTTCCTCTTTGAATCCTTCCCAGGCCGCCCTAATACAAGTCTCTTTTTTGGCCACACCCCGCAACAGCTCAGTGACAGTGGTTGCGAAAAGTTTATCGTTCAAAAGTGATCGGTATAATTTCCAAAGCTGCCAGTTAAGGCGAGAGGCTGTGCTTTCTTTCCTGCCGATTTTTACGCTTACCAGACAGTGGTCAGTAAAAAAATGGGCTGGACACGGTAGCCGTGCACAGTGCGCAGTACGTCAACTGTAACATAAATACGATCTAAACGGGCGTGCGACGTGTTTTGACAATCCGTGTACCGAATGCCACTTCTTATGGTGCATAAGACACCGACGTCCTCGAGCCCACACACATCCACAATTTCTTTTAAAAGGCTCGAACTGCTGTCACCACTCGTGGTCGCTCCAGTACTATCCCGCTTGTCACAGACACAATTAAAATCACCCATGCACACGACCACTTTGTCACACTCCAGATAATGGACCTCTTGGCGAATATGTGCTGCCACCTAGACACGCGAATCGGTTCAAGACTAGGTGACTGGAAAACAACGCACGCCCAAGGCCTCTCCCACCCGTTCCACACCCAAAACGTCAGCTACATCCTGTTCACCCATTGAGGCGATGTGACCTAGATACGGCTCCCCCAAGCTCACCTTTGTCCCCATCGTGCGTAATATTCCGCCCCGAGGTCGACACAACGAAACCGCTCAAAGGCGAGAAATGCAAGATGGCGGATTGTTTGGAACTAGATACTCTCAAACCCAGGCACATGAAATACTCCGCGCATGCGCACCGCGTATTTCTACAAAAGGTCCATTACGTAGAAACTGAAAAAAAGACTTATTTATCCCTCGCGTTATTGGGCGCGTAGATACATATCACTCGCCACTGGGCATCTGACAGCGTGAAATCACAAGAAATGAACCGCCCGCACTCATCGATAACAACTTGCAGATTTTCATAGTTCACGGACTTCCTTAAAAAAAGAAAACAGCCCCCCCGACCGACCCACAGCATGACTAGCGGCAACTTCATATCGCCGGAGATAAGGCCTCAGCGCTCGCTCGATGTTCTCTTCTGTCTGCAATTTAGTTTCCTGTACCGCCAGAAAGTCCCGCTGCTCGTCCTCTACCAGACGCTGCAGTTGGTACCGCTTCCTCGACGAGGCCAACCCTCGGACATTTAAAGTGGCGAAACTAAGCGGCATAACTATCACGGTGCTAAAACAAAGAGAAGGCGAGGCTACGATATAAAAGGCCGCTTAAGTCAAACAGATAAACACATACAAAAATACAACACTCTTATTTGTACTAGGCCGCCTAGGCAATATTACTCAGGCGCAGTACAGTTCCTTCACTGTGGAGCCTTCGGTACGTGGCCCTCCGGTGGTCCTTGAGGGGCGGCGTGGCGTCGGCCCCTCTTGGAAGTCACCGTCTGCCACCTCTGGAGCAACCTCTCCTGCAGGTTCCCCGGTTGACCGGGCTCCTGGGTTTGTGTCGATTTCAGGGGACGCTTGGCAGAGCCGCTCACGGCGTCCATCTCGCCGTCCATCTCGCCATCCTTCTGGTCGTTCTCCCCTTCAACGGCAGCCAGGGTTGACTCCCGGCTGGCATAGTCGCGTTCGCGCTGGTCCCCCTGGAGGGCCGAAACGCGTGCGACGTCGTCGCTCACCGGTTTCGGGGTGTCCGTGTTGTCTGCGGGGAGCTCCGCCGTGGTGGACGCCTCGGGTGGTGGGACGACCACGATGGTCTTGGCCTGTCCCTGAGGTTGGCTGCCCTCCGAGTTTCCGCCTGCCGCGTCCTCAGCTTCATCCTGGTCCATGAGGAGCTCCGAGGCGTCATCCTCAGGGCCGCCGTTAGCCACGTCTGCATAGGTTTTCTTGCAGTCGTCGCGTAGGTGTGCGAAACGCCGGCGGCTCTCGCAGCGCGGCACTCGGCACTCCCTACGAATGGGGCCGGTTCGACGGCACCTGAGGCAGAGCGGAGCTCTACCCGGGGCCAGCACCAAGGCCGTGCAGCCTGGGAGCCGTAGTTAGTGCGGCAGCTTCTCGGGGGTGACGCCTTCCCGTAGGGTCAGCCTCACGACTCGAGTGGTCGACTGCATACCTTCGAAGCCTCCGACACGCCAGGTCTCTCGGGCGACGTCCTCAACCTTGCCGTACGGCTCCAGGGCCTTCTTCACGGTTTCGTCCGGAAGGTGAAAAGGGATCCAATGAAGCTTCAGCCTCACCTCGGCCTTCTCCGGGTCGATGACGACGCAGCGTCTCCCTTTAGCCTCGAAGGACGCGGCGTCTACCAGCTTCTTCTTGGCCAACGGTGTTTTCAGTGTCACCATCCATACATGGTTCATCTGAAACGAACCACACGCGGCGATTTCGCCTAGTACTCCCGCTTTCTCCAGTCCAGCTTTATAATCTTCACGATGCGATAAGGCCGCGCCGTAATGTCGGCGTGCAGAACGACAGAATTTAGGGCGTGAACGCCCTTGGGCAGGGGAGGCAGTACGATCCTGTATCCTTGGGAGCCTAACTCAGCAGAAATCCCACGGCTATCAGCGGCTGTTACCGCTCCGACGGAGCTCATCGTGATACGTCTTGATAGCTCGGAAGCCAGGCGACGAATCCGTTTTATGAACGGAAAGTTGGCGTCTGTGCTGAGGTAGTTACTCGCAGGAGAAGCTGCCCCCACGTAGTACGTGTGTGAGTGGTATGCTGACTGCAAAGGGTGTCATTGACGAGGCGATAGAACCGTAGGACGCTTGCCCGAGACCACGACTTAACGTTGCTTCCGGCTTGAAATATCCGCCAGAATCAACTAACGTCACGTTAGTCAACATTGGTCCTATGTGCGGTATGTCTTTCCTTGCGCGCATGCAGTGTTTTCCAGATCTCTCGAATTCCTTTGTGTCGTGATCGGCTACGCCAGTCAAACTGGTCGGGAGCGTAAAGGGCGTCGGTTGGTGCTCTATATTTCTACATACCGGTATTTATTCGAACTGAAGACCAGCTGAAGCTCCAGAAGCGGGCAAACGGGCCCGGCGGACGGCTCCGGGTGTATCCGAAAAGGGAACAATCTTAGTAAGCATGGGTTGAAGAGCCCCAAATACATACCATAATCTACATCTTGAGTTCCTTTGTCGACTGAGCCGTCTGGCTCACATCTACCTTCTACCAACAACAAAAGTAAAGCTGACTAAGGATCGCTTACGTGCCCGCGAATACGAAAAAAAAAAGCTTTCGGCCTTTTTACTTTGGTGAAGGAAGACCAGCGAAGCTGTACTACGGTGGGAATGAAGGAATGGCCGGCCGCAAGTCAGCAAGCCAGAACGGAAAGCCTCGAAAGGTTGCCGCCACCTATGAGCGACGGCGAAAACCAGACAAGCGGCAAGCCGGTTGTCTTGTTGCCGCCGTCGCTTATAGATGGCGGTAGCTGTCCAGAGTTCTGTGTCATGAGGTCACTTGAGGACGGACACAATCCTGGGGAAACTAGCCTTTAACAGCTCCGCTGTAAAACGGAACCTGTCGCCGGCAGTTCCGTTAAGGCCTGTTCACACGATGCATTTTTCTCGCGCATCTAGTGTCGCGAAATGTAGTTTCGCGAAATGGTCGCGCCGTCTGAACGAGTCCGAAAAGGACGCGCGCATCTAAAAAAGGTTGCGCGCACACCTCGCTTCTGGGGCGAGCTTTTGCTGAAACTTTGCCGAGTCCTGTCAATCACTCTGAGGGCGCCGCCAATGGCCGCTGAGAAACGCTCTCACGTGGCCTTTGAGGGGGGAGCGAACTGTTTGAGAAGACCACTCCACTGCCGGTGTTGTAGCCGAGCCAAATCCAAAAAAAACCGAAACCACGAACGGTGGATACTGCCGGCGCTTCCGCAAGCACGTCAAGCACCACTGAAGGAAAAGTGAGTAGCATATCGGAAAAAAAATCCAGAGATGGACGAAGACAATTAGCGGGAGTTGGCGAGATTAGAATAGTGCTCATAGCGTTGTTGTCGTGACGATACCGCTGGATAATACCCCTGTTACACGGGCACCCTCAACCGTGGTTAACTCAGCTTTAACTGCTGTTACGTGGCACCACAGTTACCGCACTATACTCTCAGACAGCTATTTCAGAAGAAGTGAAGAGCGCGTGTGCACTGCTTTGATGGGTGCTCAAAATGCTCAAGCGCACGTTCGCCAATAGCTTTGACCGCATAGCCGCAGAATGTTGTCCGCAAGTATTGTGCGCTAACTGGCTTAGCGTAACTGCAGTTAAGTGCGCCCGTGTCACAAGGGTATAAGAGACCATCGAGTTAACTGAAACCAAGTTTGCTTTGTTTACAAGTGAACGTGAAACCATTTGCGCTCTCTGAAACAGTGCACAGTAAAATCGGGGCAGACATGGGCGCCGAGAAGTAACCAGATTGGGCACGTAGCGTTTCTATGAATACCATGTGCATTGATAGGAGCTTAGGCAATGAATTGACTGCGTACGGACTCGGCGCCGGCACATGTCCTGCACGTAAAGGTGTCCGCCTCAATCGGCTTTGCGCACATGCGAGATCGCTCCAAGTAGTGCAGTATGTGAGAAAAAAAATTAAAGTGAATTGGCTGCATAAAATGCGCAAAGCAGGTCCCCAGATAAATAGCGATCTGATTCGGAGCGCCACATCATGGTCAACACCGAAACTATTTTCGCGAGTCTAAACGTCATCGTTGTTGCACGTGAAGCGGTACGTGTGAACGAGCACATTTCGCGAAACTTGAGTGTCGCGAAACTGTTGCGCGCCTAAAAGATGCATCGTGTGAACATACCTTTAGTGTCACTGGCAGTGACATTAACGTTGGATTTGGTACTTTTCGAACACGCTTCTCTGGAGCGTTACGGTGCCTGAAGGGCGTCTCCGACTAGCGTCTTTAGCATACTGTATCGCCCACGGATCGAACGTGTTTCCAAAGTGTCAACAAATGCAGTCACAAAAGCCGAAGTGTCACGCTGTCGGACGTCGCGATTCTGCTGTTTGGTCGTAGAAGTTCCGGCAAAAAAGCACAAGCAGACGAGAGTTTGGCTGTCGTCGCGGCGTCCCAACTCCTGGCTGCCGAAGCTACCCTGGACTGTCAAACTGGAGAGCGACCTGCGGCAGAACAGGCGTCTGCCACATCTACCACTGCTACTGCGACACCGCCAGGGTCACAACCGGCGACAGCGTGGCACTCCTATGATGTCATCAAGCGGAGATAGAGGGTTCATTTTGTTTTTTTGGACGCGGTAAATACACCGTTTGAAGACACGTTCCTGGCACCATAGTAGCGTGCCCGAGAGGGACGTCACTTGCAGGAGTCTTACACGGGGAGTTTTGTACACAGTGTTTGCCACGCAGCTCAGTATTTATCGAGCACGAGTCCTGCACCTTTTGATTTTTACGTCATAAGCCTCACTCGAGTGCGGATCGCAAATGGAATAAGAATGCCGCGTCAGCATCAATTGGTGCGTCTCTTGTAGAACACGAATCCCAAGTGAACGCGTTTGATCGCATTCCCAAAGTTTTAATTAGTTGTAGTATGAAAACGCTTACCTTTCTTCGATAGGCTCGGGTGAGGACCTAGGGAGCTTCTCCGACTAATTATATCCTTGGGTGCAAGTTGTGTGCTGTTCGTGCCGAGAAACCCACACAACTTCGTCCCCGCAAGTCAAGAACTTTTAAAGCGACCCAGTTAATACGAACACGAACTTGATTCAGTTGATTCAGTAATAATGAATTATCTTCGAAACAACAGGACTTGGGCGACTTGAATGTCTAATATTGGAAAGCCAGTTAGATTCTAGCGCACTTATCAACATAAAACCTTTCAAACCTTATTGATTACCTACAGCATGGAGTATTATAAATATACAAAAGATAATATATAATCTAACCACTCGTATCCTTTGCTAATCGCCTTTCAGTCAGTGGCAGAGTGATTGGGAACGACAATATGATCCTTTTTAAACCGTATACATATTGATTGAGCTTTTTTAAATATTTTTCTACTTCAGTGAGAAAATTTAAAATAACTTATAGCTACAAATTTTCTAGTAAAAAAAGCAAAATAATAAACGCAATTTTAGATCACGAAAAAATGTCGCTGAATTTTATGAAAATAAAATAAAACACGAACACCAACAAAACCACTGGGAGGACATGAAGGAATTCCTTTCCGGCAAAATCCTCACCTCTCCCCAACACAACAAAAAGAGCGTTTTTTACCCTCTTCCGGTTCAACGTTTATAGTGTGGCGTGCCGGTACATGGTACAAATATGAAACAGCGCAAATAAACGCAAGGACAACAAGAAGGACACAGACACAGCGCTAACTCACGACATTCTTCCTTTGCTTCTACGTGTATATACGTGAAAGGACGTCCACTAAGCGATATACAAATAGAGAATTTCAGGATAGGGGGTGTCCAACGCTTTGGCGCCCTCGAGCAGCTGGGGTTTCGCACAGAGCGTATGGAAACCTTCCGCAAATGCTTAGCACGACCTCCCAAGCTGCTTGAGGGATCCAAAGCGTAGGAGCCCCCTATTCTAGAACTCTCTATTTTCTCCGAAAGAGTATACAGTATCACGCGGCTTATTGAACGCAACGACTTTATGAACACCGCACTGAATATCCGAAGGCAGCCTTCCGAGTTCTTTGGGCCTCTTCAGGTTTTTTCAACTGTGAGGGGACAAAAATCTGGTCGCTGCTTCGTAAGGTGACGTCCACATCGTCGTAAAGCGTCTCAATGTGGAAATGAAGGTTCGGATCCTTTTCGTCGAACAGAAAGAAGCCTGGCACAGCAGTCGAGTGCGTACTGGATAACAAGGAAGTTATGAATTATCGCTTAGACATTGATTTGGTTCGTTGGAACGTGCAAAACCAGTTAAGACGCTAGAGAAACACCTAATTTTGAACAAGTTGTGCGATTCTCGAGGCCAAACTTGGGCCTAATACGGTTTTGCTTCGAGCCGTTAGTTAGTGCTAGAGTACATTTCCATGGCGTTTCTTTGAGTTTTCTCTGGCTCTCCACATAATTGCCAGAGTGCCCGACATGAGCCAAAAATGAAACGTAGGAACAGAAGCACCAGCCTGAAATGCCTAAATCCGGCACTTGTTTGGTATATTTATGCCCTAAAAATGTCACATGAAAACCGCGAACAATAAGAAGCGAAGCTAAACTCTGCCACTTGTGCGAGATGGCCAGATGACAGCCAAACTACCATTGGTCAAGCCTTACTTTGGCACTTGTTTGGCCAATTAGGACCAAGGTACACCGACTATGCCAAACGGAGGTCGAGTTTGGGTCTACCTTGGCTTCTTCGGGCTTTCTAAGGCGCTAAAACGTCAGACAAAAAAAACAACAACAAATTTTGGGCATAAAGATAATTATGTGTCGACAAATGTCTACAGACTTTAAAATATTCAGTACGTCTATTCTACGGATAAGCAGCTGGGAGAGGAAATCGTCCCCAATCTACGCATGACGAGTAATGGAACTAATAATGTAAAAAAAAACTCTGCGCTTTGGCACTGATCGTGAGGTTTCACCGTACTCAGTTCTACAGCGCAGACAGTTCTTTGGACTCTAAACATATCAACGCCGTCAATTGCTGAGAGCTCTCCACGGGATGTAGCAATTGGTTCTTCCAAGTATATCGGGATCTTCTAGAGATCCCGCGTCTTGCCTTCAACGTTTATGTCAACAAAAGACTAAAACGGAAAGATGAAACAATGCGAACGGTTCAACCGTGCAGATAGACTTACTTGTTTCCGCTGTCTTAAATCGTACACACTGTCAGCATTGTCAAACTCATGTTAGATACTGTGCTGTTTGTGTAGCTCTGCGTTGCATTCGCGATTAAGTCTGTTGTAATACTTGATATTGTGCTGTTTGTATATCCTTGCGTAGTATTCGTGGTGAAGTTCGTTGTCATATTTGATACTGTTCTGTTTAGATATCCTTGCGTAGTATTCGTGGTGAAGTCCGTAGTCACGTTTGATACTGTGCTGTATAAATAGTTTTGCGTTGCGTTTGCGGTTAAGTCCGTTGTCAAGCTTGGTACTGTGCTGTTTGGATATCCTTGCGTGGCATTCCAGGTTGAGTCCGTAGTCACGTTTGATACTGTGCTGTTTATGTAGGTTTCCGTTCTATTCGTGGTTAAGTCCGTTGTCATACTTGATACTGTGCTATTTGGATATGCTTGCGTATCATTCGTGGTGAAGTCCGTAGTCATGTTTGACATTGTGCTGTAGGGGTAGCTTTTTGTTGCGTTTGCAGTTAAGTCCGTTGTCATGCTTGATACCGTGCTATTTGGATATGCTTGCGTATCATTCGTGGTGAAGTCCGTAGTCATGTTTGACATTGTGCTGTAGGGGTAGCTTTTTGTTGCGTTTGCAGTTAAGTCCGTTGTCATGCTTGATACCGTGCTGTGTGAATATCCTTGCGTTGCATTCGTGGTGAAGTTTGTAGTCATGCTTGATACTGTCCTGTTTATGTAGCGTTGCGTTGTATTTGCGGTTAAGTCCGTTGTCATGCTTGATATTGTGCTGTTTGGATATCCTTGCGTTGCTTTCGTGGTGGAGTCCGTAGTCACGTTTGATACTGTGCCGTTTGGATAGATGTTCGTAGTATTCGTGGTTAAGTCCGTTGTCATGTTTGACACTGTGCTGTATGAGTAGCTTTGCGTTGCGTTTTCGGTTAAGTTTGTAGTCATGTTCGATACTGTGCTGGTAATGTAGCGTTGCGTTGTATTTGCGGTTAGGTCCGTCGTCATGTTTGATACTGTGCTGTTTGCATTTGCTTGCGTCGCGTTCGTGGTGGACGCCGTAGTCATGTTTGATGTTGTGCCGTTTGGGTGGCTTTTCACCGGCTGGCAGGCTAGTTTCACCACCTCATATCCCTGTTGGCAGTGGCATATTCCATTCAGGCATCGTAAGCGTTGCGCGTCGTCACATTTCACGCTGAAATCACATGGTGCATGCAGACCAGCAGCTAGGACAAAGAAAGCAAACACGAGCGTGAGGGAAGTACTCATCCTTTATAAGGGGCGTATTGAGAGGTAAAGTTATTGCACTTTGCTGAAAACACGAGTCAATACAATTTGTTTTTCAATAAGGGTGTCTTCCAAAGCAATCGAAAAGTGTTATCTTGCTATTGCCACTAAGAGCGCATGGTTCCGATCCCACGGCGGCCATTTTGAGTGGATACAGAAACTTTTCTTAATATGTTAAAGGAAATATAAAACTCCACACTAAAAGTAGCTTGTCCAACATATTGTTTTTGTTCTTAAGGATTCTGTGGAGAACTAATATTACTTGGTAAATTCTTTAATTAGATATTTATCGAGCAAATATTGCCATGTGCCTGTCATCTATTTTCTTTAATAATTCTACTTTGAGGGGTCAGGATTATAATAAAAAGTGAACAAAGTTTTTTTTTTTTAATTTGTTTTAGTATTTTTATTTAAATAAAATTATTGCAACACGAGTTACCAATTTATTTAAACACACTTCAAAAACAAATTAAAGGAACTAACTAACTAATTAACATTTAGCGAGGAAAATGAAAAGAACGTAGTAACATTTACTCGTTCATTATCTAAGTCAATAATTAATTTATCACTATATTAACTAACCCTAGGATCCTCAGTAGATAATTCCTAGGGAATATATTTGGCATAAATACTTTTGCGTATGAGTTTCTAGATATATTTCATTAAATTACTAACAGTTCTGTACCCTTAAAAGATTGCCGCCGTGAGACCGTAGCATTAGAAAACGTGGAGGTTT
>JABSTQ010002207.1:0-17399 GCA_013358835.2 Ixodes persulcatus | reverse complement strand
TTTTGAGGAAAGGTGCTCTCCCAAGCATTTCTTTTTTCGTTACCTTCAGCCAAGAGAGTAAACCACCACTGCAAGGAAACTGGAAATGTAAGTGGTATGTACATCTCACAGACCATTTTGTTTTATTCAGTAAGACACATATCTGTTTTACAATACAAATTCATTACACAAACTGATGATTTTGGATGCCTCCTTTACAAAATGCAGTTCTATTTATTTGTTTTTTATGTTGGCTCCCTAAAGTTACCGAGGCACCCTCAGCAAAACCTGAATAGAACACCACAAGGCAATGCCCACAGTACTGAAACATCCCCAGAACAGACTGCCGCAGCAACCGCAGCTTCTCTTTAGTTTGGCTGTTGGCTGTCTGACTATTACTTGGTCGACCGAGGCACACCTACCACTAGTGCCATCTCTGTCCATTCTAGGAGTGTGTGTCCCTTGGAGGGCCCCCAGCAAGGTCCAAGCGGAGCTTTTCCCTCGGGGCAATCTGCCGCAGTGATCGCAGCTGTTGGTGAGTTTGGCAGTCCGATACTCTTCCCAGGTCAACTGAGGCTTACCTATCACTAGTGCCACCTTTGTCAATTCTAGGCGAGTGTGTCCTCCTGAGGCCCCCCAGGAAGTTCCAAGCGGTGCTGTACAGAACCTAACTTTCCCAGCTTCCCTAGAGCAGCCTAATTTGGCAACCCCCCCCCCCCAAGTTGCTGGTGAGTTTAGCACAATGATACTGTTTCCAGGTCAACCGAGGCACACCTCCAACGACTGTCGTCTCTGCTCATTTATTCGTTCTAGAAGTTTGTTAGTGTGTTGGTGAGCTTCGCACAATGATACTGTTTCCAGGTCGACCGAGGCACACCTCCAACAACTGTCGTCTCTGCTCATTTATTCGTTCTAGAAGTGTGTTGGTGAGTTTAGCACAATGATACTGTTTCCAGGTCGACCGAGGCACACCTCCAACGACTGTCGTCTATGCTCATTTATTCGTTCTAGAACTGTGTTGGTGAGTTTAGCACAATGATACTGTTTCCAGGTCGATCGAGGCACACCTCCAACGACTGTCGTCTCTGCTCATTTATTCGTTCTAGAAGTGTGTTGTGTGTTGGTGAGTTTAGCATAATGATACTGTTTCCAGGTTGACCGAGGCACACCTACAAAGACTGTCGTCTATGCTCATTTATTTGTTCAAGAAGTGTGTACCGTCCCATGGCTGCCTGAACAAGGTCTGAGCAGTGCTCTACAGGCCCTTGCTTCTCCAGCTTGTCCTGGACAGATTGCCGCAGCAACAGCTGAGGAGTTTTCATTTTCGACTGCTGTTTATTTCCTGGCAGAGTGCAGACAGTTACACACTGTTACTTACATCCGATTTTATTGTCTCACTCTTAGCCCCTTGACAAGACTAAATAATAATCTTTTATTCTTTTTCAGGCACACTGTTTACACTTGGCATCAGGCCGTATCATCAGAATGCAGGTCTTTCTGGTATACTGATGAATAACAAAGAGCTACAAAGACAACTATATTCTATGCAGATAAAACTGATAATGGCGCAACGACAGGAGTATCAGGTGCAACGTGAAGAGAACAATTTAAAATTTGGACGTAAGCACTATCTCATTGCAGAAAGTCCACTATGAAGAGGACTGCATGAAGTAAAGGTATCCTCGAGAAAGTATTTAGGATTCATCTCGTGTTTCCCATGGTTTCAATGTGGTACTAGGGGATTGGGGTAGCCTTTGCCTGTAGAACGCACACTTCATTGGCATCTCCAGGACTTCAGGTTTGTGTCAGACACAATTCACGAGCTGATGGACTCTTTAGCATACAAGGCGAGTCAAACTTGCAGCATGTAACACAATCGTGCATCCTTATCTCGAGTATGCATCTGAAGTCATACCTGCAGACCTGTATCATCAAGCAGCTCGATGCTTAAGCCCATGTGGTTTGTACAATCCATTGTCTTAGGCTATACCAGGGGTGGCCAAGCTGCGGCTCGCGAGCAGCATGCGGCTCCTTGCGTGTTATAGTGCAGCTCGCGGCTCCCTCCGCTACCCACCCCCCACCCACACACACGCACGCACATTTTCCTCCAGGTCACACGAGCACTTCTCCAAAAAGAGAAATGGAACGCGTTTTAAATCGAGACAGGTAGCGGTTTGGTACTCTTGTGCTACTGCTACCTTACATACAGTTGGACTACTTTTGACTCGGATAGATTGAAAATAGTTCGAATTTCGTTTATTGCTGTGAAAAGCCCCCCTCCCTGTTTTTTTTATTTTCCTCTTCCATGCGGCTCTTGGAAGTGTTCGTGGTTTTGTTTGCGGCTCTAAGGCCGGGTCAGCCTGGCCACCCCTGGGCTATACCATACCAGTAACAGCATTAGAAGGTGTAAGGGCTTTAGAACTACTTCGATATGTAACAGTGACTGCACCTGTCAGTAAAGCAACCTGCACATTCGTGAACTAATAAAGTATTTTGATGGTGTATGGTGCATCTCCGTGTCATCCCTCTCCTTTTTTTTCATACTGTGATCTGTTATGTACTCGGCATGTGTTCTACTTCGTGGCCTTTTACTTGGTTGGCAGTTTTGTGAAATGAATAAAATTGTGACTTGGATTTTGTTCTCTTTAATGTCATCTGTGCTTGTGTATTTTCATGGAGATATTGATCTCGCATTCGCTTGTTTTGCATTGTTCTCTGGATGAGATTTGAGTTATTTTTGGCTCACTCATTCCCTTTTACTGAAATAACCTGCAATTGCTTGACTCGATTAGGTGCCGAAACCGAGCGTTGGTTTCCAAGTCTGCACCAGGTTTCTAGACCTAGGACGCTGGTCCAGGAGTTTAAAAGCAGTGTAAATCGTAATTAAACATGGATTTTTTAATATGAACGATAAACAGAAAAGAAACAGACACTGATAAAATTACGGAGTAACAAAACTAAACGAAAACTGAGTTTTCATGTCCAAAAACGGTTTCATCAATTAAAATAACGAAAATGGTATGTATTACGCTCGGAAGAAAAGCGACACCACGTAGCCCCGTAGCGAAAGGCCCGCGGTGCCGGAAATTTTTACAGCATGCACAGAATACACGCACAGAAATTGTCAACCACATCACCGCTTCCCCAACTAGAAAGAAAATAGCATCTTGCTTTCTAGGCCGCCAAATTGTTTTTAGCGCCCGTAGGCCAAACCCTCCCGAAAGCTCGCCAAGGTCATGTATTATAAAGTAGTCAATCATTTGAAATCGTTGAGAATAAAATTGCAATTTGGCGGTTTGATATGATGATTAAAAGCGACTTGCAATTCCTGTGAAGCCGAACACTCACGAGACACTGACCTAATGCAACTCGGTAGGTGACGATTATTCAAAGCACTTTCGGGATCCACGGTTGGACGAACAGATCTCGAGCGGCTTCAGGACTATCGGATACGAATGCGGGCTCTAAATGAGGTCACTGCCACACTTATATGACTAGAAAAGTCCACACGATCGGCAACTCGCCCGCTCCAGCTTCGAAGCCGAACACTCGCGAGACACTGACCTATTGCAGCTCGGACGGGAAGATTATCTAAAAGCACTTTCGGGATCCACGGTTGGACGAACAGATCTAGAGCGGCTTCAGGACGGTCGGATACGAATGCGGGCTCTAAATGAGGTCACTGCCACACTTGTCTGACGAGAAAAGTCCACACGATCGGCATCTCGACCACTTCAGCTGATCAAGACGTCGAGACGCTTGGGAAATTTGAGAGGGCGCCTCCGTCGCAAACCGGAACTTAGAGGTGGGGTAAGGAGGGTTTTTAGAGGAGAAGGAAAGAGAATGCGCCACTTTTCCCAGATACAGGGACTTTAGCGGCGCCTAGGGTGCCTACATGTCTGTCTGTCCGAGGGTGAAGACATCCATTGTTGCCCTGTATGTGCCAGCGCGTGACGCTCTGGCGCACTCGGTGCGTGACTTGGGCGGTAAAATGGAGTCTATGCATTTGCCAAAGCTACACGCTCGAGCTGAGTGACACCAGATTGCGCGCGTTTCAAAATTCATAAAAAGGCGATTGGGCGGGAAAATGGCTGAGATGTCACCAGTCAAGCAAAAGCGCCCGTGTGTATGAAGGCACTCTAGCGGCGCCTAGAGCTCTTGTATAGATGCTTTCAGGCAGCTGTACATGGGCGCCGCCATAAGCGACCTTCAGTTTTTGTTTCCTCATATTACATTTACTTCACTTAATCATTACGATAGCAGGACTGATCATTGTCCCTTTAGGTGCTACTCTTTCCCTCTCCCAAGCCAAGGCCTTTGAGGAAGCTCGTCAACACCCGCTTCAAAGGCTCGGAATCTCCGTAAGACAAGAAAAGGTCGGCGAATAGCGGCTCATTCTGGAGCGTGTTTAAAGCGTCTATAGAGGCTTTTAATACGCCCCAAATCGAGCCGCCATCACCAACCGTCTCTTGACTTACCGAGATGCCGAGGCACTGAAGCGGACATTGACGAGCCTCCACAAAGGCCTATGCTGGGGAGAAGGACACAGTAGCACCTAAAGTGGCACTAACCTGTCCTGCTGCGACACTGATGAGGTGAAGCGAGCGGACAAAGAGGAAAAAAAACTGAAGGTCGGTTATGGTGGCGCCCATACACAGCTGCTGCGAAGCATATGTAGGCTCCGTACGGGAGCCAGAGTTGTGCGTCTGTTTTCCACGTTCCGCCACGCCGCTATTTGCCGAGATCGATCACGTGAGGAGCAAAGAATTCTACGCTGAAAAGAAAATGTAGCCGTTGCACATGCCCCGGCGTATGTTCCCCTGTTCTTACCCCCTTCTCCTCCTTTGCTGTTTTTCGTACGCGGCGGCACGCGTGGCGCCGCTATTTGCCGAATTCAGTCACGTGACTGGCCGCAATCGACGGAGCACGGCTCCTACACGCGCGAGGAGGGGCCTCCCCGAATAACTTAGGATTTCAAGATGGCTATACGTGCGACTTTGGCTCGCTTAGGGAGACTATGCAGGAACTCAAAGACCACCGGCCCTTGCGCGATGCGACCGAACCGATACGTGCAGCCGTGCAGTTCCCGGAGTGGCCGCAGCGGGAGAAATGCCGGAGTTGCCATCGCGTCAAGTTCGGTTCTCGTGTACGCATCGGAGACACTTTTTTGGAAGCAGGATCCTACGGCAGTTTTGCAACTGAGTTATTCGAGTAAAGTTGACAAGCACGGGACCCCTCTGACCAAGAAACTTATTTGTCGCTGCGTACGTGTAAGCATAGAAACGAACGTTTTCTTTTAGTCTCTTCTTCGTAAAACTTGATAACACAGTTGTGTGCATCGCATTGTTGCCGTTGTCTGCAATGCGATCCATAGGATTGGTCATGCAGTTGGAGATATCCGCTGCAACGATTCTTATATGCCAAATATACTATGGACACGAGCAGTCCGCGATCCATCGATTTGGGCTCGTGACAGCTTGGACCTGCATTCCGGTTCCCAAGAGAAATTTTCCTAAATCAGTCAAGCATCAATAATAATGCAGAGAATGTAGGTCTATGCGCCTCACGTGCTGGTGTCTGCAGCCGTAACTGTTTTAAAACAAATGCCCTTTAAAAATTACATCTTGCACGCGCGTTCGTTAACACCTTATTTTGGTTATTAACTTCCAATATTTATATGGGAAAAAAAAACGCGTGCGGCGAGTTCACCTATATTTCCAGAATTATCCTTGATGATCGGGTAACTTAGAAATAGGTCTATTGGTGCGAAGGCAGGAATAGTCGAACCTTACAGGGGACATCAAACGAATTTTGGGCTGGGATAAATTATTTTAAATTGGGACTTTATGAATCGCACGTGTTTAGTGCGCCCAAAGAAAGAGGGTAAAAAGTCAAAGGCCAGCTTTTCGGTACGAACATTTGAAAATATAGCGGACTATTTCGTACCTCCTTTCCTTCGGAAGCTCTCCACCTTTTCATTATGATACATCCGCGGTACCCAAAGCACGTCAGCGGTGCCAAAATGACGTCAACCGACCCTAGCTTACGCATTGGACACGAGAACTGCGTCACTCGCACGTATGCGCTCGTCAACAATTATTCCTTCGACGAATATTTGGATTCGCGTTCGTGGACGCGTTCGGGGTTCGTGGAGTATCGTGACGGCACTTATCATCACTTGAGAATGATAAGTTCCATGGTGTGCTTAAAAAGCACGGTAGAAGCTGCGAGTCATCGCACCGATGCCCAAGCATGTCACGACGACGTGATTTCTCAATTCGCCTTTGAGTTGAGGATTCAAGCTAAGAAGGAAAAAGTAGAAAAATCGTTTCATGGCCATTTCAATGAGTAAAGCGCGACATGTGCCA
This sequence comes from Ixodes persulcatus, assembly GCA_013358835.2. Classification (NCBI taxonomy): domain Eukaryota; kingdom Metazoa; phylum Arthropoda; class Arachnida; order Ixodida; family Ixodidae; genus Ixodes; species Ixodes persulcatus. The sequence goes on along the minus strand of JABSTQ010002207.1, from coordinate 11,052 downwards.
TGTCATAGCCTCTTTTATAGACGATTGCAAACAGGGCATCTGGCGGCCGCCATGCTCTTCCTCGTGTGAGCAAGCACGCGGAATTCCAGGCCTGCCAAAGCTATCTTCACGTGCTTGCTGCACGTGCTTGCACGGATGGGGCAGCAGCCGGAACGCCATGCTTGCAAACGTCAATACTCCCAAAACCTGGAGTTCCATGACGGAGCCATACAGTGCCCGGTCGCAAATTTGGAGCGCGAGGATCTCGTACCACAGAACATTTCTCGGCGGGTCCGGTATTCAGCGCACAGCTTTTGCAGCGGCGAGGGTCCAAAACATGGTTTTCAAGCCCGACGAGAAAAGAATCGGTAGCCTGAGGAACGAGTGAAGCACGGGCGGATATTCCATCGCGGGACAAGTGTGTTTCTGTTTCTCGCCGCAGCGGGGCGCCCGTTATATGACTCTTGTCTACCTCTCTGCCTTTTCCCTTTTGGTGGCCGCGTCACGTGACGATCTGCCAGCCTTTGTCAGTATAGAGGAGGCTATGACCCCTGTGCACTTCCAAGCCCAGCTCGCGGCTAGGATAAACATTGGCGGGATATAATTGGCTCTATATCACATGGCAGCTGTTTTGATTGAGATTTGAGGGGGTGACTGCTGCTCCTTCTTCTAATTGATTTTAGCGCGTGCCATTGCATTGAGAAAAAAAAACTAACGTGTTTTTTGGGGTATGGATGTCAATAGTTCTTAACTGCAGTTATTGAAAGGAAAAAAAATTATTCCATCTTCCCTTTAATGATTTACAACGAGTGAGCACAGCAATCAACAGTGAACCCTAAATATAAATCCATGACATCGACAAAAACATTACTTGCCCTATACCAGCGCAACAATCTTACATAAAAAATCTAGGCTCTATTCAACGCTCCTTTTTTACACTGCAGGTTAAAAATCATTTATGTTGAATTCATTGTCTAAGTGTTTTTTCTAGGTAACCATAGATTTCGTTTTCAATATGAGGTAACGCTGTGGCCTATTTTGTACACTTTTATACTTTTTGAGTAGTGTTTGATCAAAGGTAAACACAGGTAGTTGACAAACTAACGTATTCGGTTTACAAGAATGAGTTCCATCTTTTCTTACGCTGTCACAGCCGGTTGCTATTGCCCGAATTGAAAGCGGACAGCGAAATAATATTTTGAAATTCACGAAGAAATTACAAAATAGCACTATAGCTCTCACAGGCAATCCTAAGTACTGAGCTGGAATAGAAGTCGAAGAAAACGACTACCCTATCAGATTCTCTAATGGACCTCTTGGCGAATATGTGCTGCCGCCTAGACACGCGAATCGGTTCGAGACTAGGTGACTGGAAAACAACGCGCGCCCAAGGCCTCTCCCACCCGTTCCACACCCAAAACGTCAGCTACATCCTGTTCACCCATTGAGGCGATGTAACCTAGATACGGCTCCCCCAAGCTCACCTTTGTCCCCATCGTGCGTAATCTTCCGCCCCGAGGTCGACACAACGAAACCGCTCAAAGGCGAGAAATGCAAGATGGCGGATTGTTTGGAACTAGATACTCTCGAACCCAGGCGCATGAAATACTCCGCGCATGCGCACCGCGTATTTCTACGAAAGGTCCATTGAGACACCTATGAGATTGTACAACGACCCATTAAGATTTAGCCATCAGTAACGAAACACGAAGAGTCAAAGGTCCTAAGAATTAGTTGCGTTCTGTATTTCTACGCCCGCTAACTTCCACTGCATATTTAACGCATGCTTCTAATCAAAATATCCCATTCGAATGCCGGAGCACGATGATGTGCTTACTTACAAAGGCAATGGCTGGTAACAAATATGCGGCGTCGGTAGGTGTGGGCTCGTGCTGAATGAAGTTATCACGTTGTCTTTCTCTTACAGTTGTTTAGACTTTTTTTTCCAAAGAAATGTTCGATAGGTTGATGGTTCTGTTGTATGCATGTTTAGACAGCCAGCATTTAGTCTCATGGGGCGCCTCGTCCCTCAGCTGTCAGTTGACACATTTAGCCAGAACAGTACAACCGCTAGCCTAGGGTTTTAACACGCACCACGCATTAGTGATACGATAGCATGCCAGTACGAGGCTTTTGCAGATCGGAATGGGCAGTTTCGGGCTAAAATCTAAACTTGGGGACTTTTTTGGGGAATGAAGCAGGAACTATGTCTGGCGGTGCGCTCGCACACATCGAACGCCAATAACAGCTGTCCTCGCGCGGTCTTCACTTCTTTTTTGCAAATAACAAAAGAAGTTGTCACCGAGTTACAGCATCTTTGGTTTCTGCAGCGCGAGCCCTCGCTGCACGCGATCCGACCTGCGGAGTGGCTACGCTTAAGGTGTATCCACACGACGGACCGGGCCGCGGACCTATTGATCACGTGATGCGCGGCCCGCGGGCCGCCCGGCTGCAATGAGCATCCACACGGCGGACCAAAAGAGCAGACGACAGAGCGAACGGGCCGGTCTAACCCTCGACCTCACAGCTCCGCCAAACGCAAGCAGCGAGCTGCTTTGAGGCTATTTGTAAGGAGCCAAGATGGAGGTTGAACGAAAGAGACGTTTGGCCGCGGTGGCCCTGGCGTTGACCATTGAGGACGAGGAGGACTTAAGTGAACCGAAAAGGGCAATCCCACAGAGCGGGGAATTGTTCCACGAGTGCGATGAAGTAAAAAGTTGCATCGTCACACCATGCTGCCATCGTCGCACAACAAAAGGTTCCTCTTCTTCGTCTTCAACAGTTGGCGCCAAAAGAAAACGGCTTTGGATTTGGATTCCAATCCAAACAACAAAAGTAAGGTTGTTGCCAGACTTAGCGCTTCAATTATACTAAAAACGCCGCGGTCCGCCACCAAGGTCCGGCGAGAAAAGTCGCCTGGCATTTCTCACAAGCGCGAGCCGCGGACCGCCGGCGGACCTCGAAGACCGGTGACGTAAGATCACGTGATGCGCGGCCCGCGGACCAAAACAGCAATTTGGTCCGTCGTGTGGATACACCTTTAGCAAACAAAAAGATGAAAGCGAGCTATCAACCATTTACTGAAACTCTTCTTTTTCATCGACACATCAATTCCGGTCAAGGGGGTGAAAACAAAGAGAAGATGTGCTCAAAGATCTAGAAACATGAGGTGTGATTGCGTGGAGCTGAGCTAGTTGGTTTTACATGCTTCCGAAGGTTTCCTACTTAACGCAGATGGATAAACGAGGCAGGGTAGAAAAAGATACATTGCTGAACGGTCAACCATTTAATTAAATATTTTTTTTTTGTCGACACTCATGAATTCGATACAAGAAGGTGAGAACAATAACAGCATGTCCCGCGAAGTTTGCGGAGCGAGCTCATGAGTTCTTGCGACGACGGCGTCAAGCGGAACAAGATGTCAACACCTGAATTCTCGGTGCTCGGATTCCGGCGAGATTGTGGAACACAGCTATTAGCGGCGAGATGTTTCGGTGGCGCCCTCGTTCGGTTACCTTTCGTGAAGTCATTACCTTGTGAACAACAAGTTCGATGGTGTTTGTAACGGGCATGGTGGAAGCCTGAAATCTTAGCGCTCTCAAAGCAACACTGCCAACACCGTCAAAATTGAAGTTCTTACATTCCTCTTACTTCCGTCAATGAGAAATCCTTTGCTGACGTCATAGTCAGCATTCGGCCAATTGTGGTGGGCCGACCACAGCGACGCTTTCGTTCGCTCACGTCGCCAATAGCGATCTTCCTTAAAAGGCGCGCAAGCGCCACCGTCGGTTGCCTACTGAAAATTTGTCAGTGGGGCCCAAGATGATTCGTGAAATATTTGACATACCAATCAACATTGCTTGACTTAGTTTAGATGTCTGTCTAAGTTTGCTAATGGGCCTGACGTAAAATTTAAGAATTTCTAAAGGGTGTAAGAGACCCGCCATAGCTTTGTGAGAGGCCTTTGGGGTAAGTCCGAATCATTTCCGTGAAACTACAGGGCCCATAAAAATCGTATAACAGATTTGTGCGATATCACGTGATTCTTCAGGGTCACGTGTTTCCTTTCACATATCCATTAAAATGTACCCAAAGCTTCGTGATGCCTCCTACATGCCTGTCTGATCGTTTTTTGTTAAATGTCCACAAACAAGTACACGTAAAGACTCGGTTGTAGCTATTTGGTTCGACAGCTTTTCTCTACAGCTGCTTTTAACCGGGTTTGACAAACGTTAGACCTTATCGTGTTTTTGAGTTACAACATGCATGTAAAAATCAATGTCTGACATGCCTGTCTGATAGTTTTTGTTTTGTTAAATGCCCAAACCAAGCACACGTAGAGACTCAGTTGTCCCTATTTGGTTGGACAGCTTTTGTCTACAGCTCCTTTTAACAGGGTTTGACAAACGTTAGATCTTATCGTCTTTTTGAGTTGCAACATGCATGTAAAAATCAATGTCTGAGTCGGGGACGCCATTGGGAATTTTTTTTCCGGGCGGCCGCGACAAGTTTTGGAGATTAATGAGACAATCCCCTGTCCCTTCCCGTCGTGGCCCTGTTGAGGCCTCACCTAAGGGGAAGCGGGCTCCCACGAGAAAAGCCGTTCTGGAAAGGAGGTTTCACTTTCAGCTTTCATATTTTCCGCCCTTTCCGCCTCTTCCGCCCTTTCCGCGTTGGCACTGGTTTTTTTATGCCGAGTCATTGCTCACAAGGGAGAGAAACGCGTGTGGGGAAAGGTGGAGGGGGGTGTTTTGCTGTTTGTTTGAAGATAACATGTATGCAGTCAGTTCAAGCGCAGCCTTTGTAATTAGTTGGCCGCCCTGTTTTTTTCTCCGTCAACGAGCGTAAACCAAAGACACAAGAACGAGCGGACGCTCAGTGCCGGCTTGCCGTCTCATGCGTGGGACCTATCTTCTAGAGCAGCTGGGTTTGCAGATCAAGAAGATCCCTCAGTGCCCTGCTTTTGCTTCTCTTCGTGCGTCCGGCTTCCGAAGCGTCCAGTGGGCGAAAGAGCAATCTGGTGGATTCGGATATAAATTAATCAGATTTGGCGGATTGGGGATCGGATGCGGATGCCAGGGGCTGCGGATGCGAATTGAATGCGTAAATCCGCGGGACCGGGTGTACACGTTTTTCCAGGCAGCCCATAATCATGTGAGACCGCAGAGTGTAGAGTGATGAGTGAATAGGTAAGTGAAAGCGAAACTTGCGCCAGCACGAGTTTTCCTACCTGACTCTTGTAGGGCAGTTCGTGCATGTCATCCCTGCATCAGATGCACCAGCGGAAAGTGAGTTCTCATTAGCTGGTCCGAAAACATAGCCCTCAAGTGCAGCGCATATTGTTGAATGTTTTAAGAATCTAATTTGAGAAAGGACAGTGGTCGACAACAAAGCTTTCCGGCTTTGAAAACGCTTCCCTAAAGGTTCAGGCAACGACACGAGCGAAACCATACAAATCGTAAGTTCCGACATCGGCGCAATCAATGTCCCCCCCCCCCCCCCCCCCCAGAAAAAAAAAAAAATAAGCAGAAAAAAAAATGCAGATAGCTTAAGTCGGTGAGGCAAGATGGCTGCTCACTGGTTCGCCCTACTTGGCCTAGTCGGCCATCTTTCTTTCATCCATTCATTCATCCATCCAGTCCAAGGCCGCGCGCCGCGCAGGCGCAGAGGCCGCGAGGAGGTGCAACTGGCGGAGCTGGCGGAGCGAGCTGTCGACGAAACGTCGCAACGTCTGTCGATGAAATAGCGGGTGCTGGTTTCCACGAAACGATCTGTCGATGAAACATCGCAGTGTAGACGAAACAATTTCTCCTTGAAACGTCGTCCGACGAACTGATTGCGTTGCAGTAATTCAAGGTACGCACAATGGTGTGCTAAGTACCTCTGTATAATATATGAGAAGTCTATCTCGACGTGTAAGGTACCACGGGAGTGGAAACGTGCCAAAATTACCCCAGTATTAAAATCGGGAGATAGCCAGCTTCTAACAAACTACAGACCAATATCGCTCTTGTGTGTGTCTGGAAAGATCCTGGAACATGTCATTTTCAAACACATCGCATATTTTCTTGAGAGCAACAAATTATTGGACAATAGACAGCACGGGTTCAGACAGGGTTTTTCGACAAGTACACAGTTACTAGAAACAGTCCATTACATTACAGAAGTACTCAATAGGCGAGGCCAAGTCGACGCAATATTCTTGGACCTCGCAAAGGCTTTTGACCGGGTGTCACACTCCAAGCTACTCTTAAAACTGAGGATGCTTTTAAAAAACGACATGCTATGCAACTGGATCCAAGATTATCTTTCCTTAAGAGAACAGTCAGTGTGTATGGGTGGGACCCGGTCAAGTCCGGTCTTTGTCGACTCAGGGGTGCCCCAGGGGTCCGTCCTCGGGCCACTTTTCTTTTTAGTTTTTATTAACGACATTTTCCTCAATATTCCGGTACAAATCAAGCTCTTTGCGGACGACTGCGTACTATTCCATGAAATACGTAGTACTGAAGACCAAGCGCTATTAAGCACAGCCCTGGCGAGAATTTCTAATTGGTGTGAGAATTGGCAAATGTCACTGAACCTTGAAAAGACGGTAACTATGACGTTCACTAGAAAAAAACAACACCTAGATAACCCATACGTTTTACAGGACACCCAACTTAATAAGGTAGATTCATTTAAATACTTGGGAGTTATGCTTACAAGCGACATGAGGTGGAACCACCACATAGACTATATTACCAAGAAAGCATTTAAGAAACTGGGATACTTAAGGCGATTTCTTAGAGACTGTCCATCTTCAGAAGTAAGACTTCTTACGTTTAAAACGTACGTACGGCCTATCCTCGAGTACGCGGCAATAGTCTGGGACCCTTACACTGCAACAGCGAAAGATAAACTGGAGCGTATTCAGCGAAAGGCAGCACGATTTGTGTACAGTTCGTATAGCTGGTCGGTGTCACCAACCGCCCTAATGGCAGCGGCTAATCTTAAAAGCCTCAGTTTGAGACGTCAACGAGAACGACTTAAATTTCTTTTCCTACTAGTAAATAACCAGCTAAAAATAAATAAAAGTGACTTTATTTCATTTTTCCAACCGCGCGTTACAAGACGCTCTCATTCGCTTTCACTGAAGGAATATTCCAGCCATAACGACGTTTTCGCGCAATCATACTTTCCGAGGACAATTCGTGAATGGAACTGCCTCGGGCCAGAAGTTGTAGGCAGTGACTCTCTGGCGACCTTCCTATCACAACTTGATAAAGCAGATCAAGAATAAAAGATAAGCATCGCATTTATCTCCCCGAGCTGACGATAAAGCAAATAAGGTTTCTGAAATGTTGTGTGTTGATGACGATCGAATTCTTACTTTCCTTCCTTCCCCTTTTTTGGCCATTGATAAGCGATCATGTCACTAAGGCACGGATGAATATGGCTTTTATACCTGTTTGTTTTCCCTTTTGTTAGTGTGATGGAAATGTATATTTTTCAACTACTGAACGGCGTTTTGAAATGTTTTTTACAAGTGTATCGCAATGACTTGTGTGAAACGGCCTGGTGATCGGGACATAGTTTGCAGCGTGTCTTTATACTGTCATGTACTTTTTCGTGAAGATTGGTGTATTTTGTTGTACCACAGTGTCCACCCTGCTAAAACCTCAATGAGGTTGCAGTATTGAATAAATAAATAAATAAATAAATGGCTGCTCACTGGTTCGCCCTACTTGGCCTAGTCGGCCATCTTTCTTTCATCCATTCATTCATCCATCCAGTCCAAGGCCGCGCGCCGCGCAGGCGCAGAGGCCGCGAGGAGGTGCAACTGGCGGAGCTGGCGGAGCGAGCTGTCGACGAAACGTCGCAACGTCTGTCGATGAAATAGCGGGTGCTGGTTTCCACGAAACGATCTGTCGATGAAACATCGCAGTGTAGACGAAACGATTTCTCCTTGAAACGTCGTCCGACGAACTGATTGCCACCGAAACGTTGCCGCTTCTCTTCAAGATCTTGGGAAGCGACACGGCGACAAAGTGGATTACTGCAATGCGAGGCACCAAGTAAGTGAATTTTACATTAATTGTTGAAGTGAACTAGAACAGATGTGCAGGTTTGGAAAGTGGTCTGACAAACTCGTTTTGCAAACTACTCGGCAAAATAACATATTTATACAAGTTGTTTTACGAGTGTCTGAGACAACCACATAGAAAAATACGGTAGGAAAAATTGGGCCGATTGTTGCTTCGCTGTGACGTCGAGAATCAGACGATCGGGTCTTAAGCGAGATGCCCGTCGGCCCGTTCGGGCTCTCGTAGTTGTAGGCGAGCATTTGGTTGCGACCGTGCGCGCCGTTCGGCAGGCGCGGTCGCAACCAAAACCTTTTAAACCTGCGAGATTTCAAATAGCAGATTTTCGCGGAACAAATTTTTGTTTGTTTCGGCTACCAAATTTAATGCTGAGTCTGGTAACAAATGTGACGGCGTGTAGAAAACAGGATGCAAAGGTTTTTCTTTAGAAAAAGCTAATGCGAAGCATAAATATTCTTCTCACACGCAGATCTCAATGACTACTGCTGGATTGCGCTTCCCGCTCCCGCAAGTGAAGCCACCGGACGCAACCTTGCTCGGATACGATTTGCGGTTTTGCCAGCGTTTTGCTGCGGTTTTCCAGCGTGCTGTAAACACGTTTTCTACTCGTTCGTCGTCATTCGCCGAAGAAGTTTTTTAAGACTCTGTAACGTTGAGACTTGCCGTTGTGAACACGTGGAAAATTTTACGAAAGCGCAGTGTCGCTGAAAAAAGGCACAACTCGTCGAAAGCAAGTTTCGCCGGTCGGGCGGCGTGTTCAAGGCTTCCTTGGCACGCCGAAATGCCGTGTCTCTGTGCCTTCGCACGCTTGGATACCGACCAAGAATCGATGCCGTGTGGATGTGTTTTGCCAGTGCAATGTGCGTGGAGCCGTACGTATCTAAAGGTACAACTCGTCGAAAGCAAGTGTCGCCGGTCTCCCGGCGTGATCAAAGCTTCCTTGGCACGCCGAGTGCTGCATCTTTGTGCGTTCGCACGCTTGGATACCGATCAAGAATCGACGTCGCGCCAAAGTTCTGAACGTGTGTCGCGCGTAGATGCCTTTAGATCATTTATACATAAATCGTACACGTAGTTCTGGATCGTCCAGCTGTTCCGGTGAGTTGCTATCAATAAAAGGTGGCGGGGAGAGATCTGTGCAGTGGCGTACCAACACTTTTTTTGAGGGGGGGGGCCCCCCCCCCCCAGGGGCCGGGGGGGGTGACCTTGGTATCCTTTGGGCGCCGCCGGCCAGTGTTTGCCCTGCCCCGCGGCGGCTGTTTCGGGGGGGGGGGGGCGAAACACATGCCTTGCCCCCCCCCCCCCCACACTCTGAGAACTAAGGGGGCGAGCGCCCCCCTTGCCCCCACGGTTGATACGCCCATGTGTGTACGTGTTCTTATCTACTATTAACCATGGCTATGTTCCAAATCGACTCTAATGGATCACATGGGAGCACGAATAGAGCAAAGCTGTGGAGCAAGGAGGGTTTTCGAAGGCGAAAGTACAAGACGGCGAAAAAGAAAATCTTTGAAGCGCGGTCCATATGGTCGTGTGCAATCTGTTGACCAATCACAATTAGGTGAGCCGCGCTCAAACGTCAAGTGCAATTAAGTAGGTTGATAACGGGCCAGCACGGATCAGTTATGAGGAGCTGTTTTGCGCAGTATTCTGTAGATCGTCTAAGGACGAAAAAAAGACGTACCTTTTCCCACTCTTTCTCGCTGCTGGACGCTGGAATAAGCTCGTTTTTGGACCACGAGTGCCGCAATTATACAGTCGTCAGAGTAAAGTAAGACGCTGATCCAGAGGCACATACGGCTTAACGAACATTGCACTCACAAAATACATTCACACGGCGTCGATTCTTGGTCGGTATCCAAGCGTGCGGAAAGACACGGCACTTCGGCGTGCCAAGGACCGGCGAAACTTGCTTTCGACGAGTTGTGCCTTTTTCCTGCGGTACTGCGCTTTCGTAAAATTTTCTACGTGTTCACAACGGCAAGTCTCAACGGTGCACTGAGTCTTAAAACACTTCTTCGGCGAATGATGACGAACGAGTAGAAAACGTGTCTGCAGCACGCTGGAAAACCACAGAAAATGGCTAGCAAAACCGCAAATCGTATTCCAGCAAGGTTGCCGTCCGGTGGCTTCACTCGCGCTGCAGTGAACAAGCTAGGAAGCGCGATCCAGCAATTGTCATTGAGATCAGTGTTCTCACACGTACACTTTGTTGCCTGTCGTCATTTTACACCAGACTTGTGTACAACATGCAGAGTTTGGCTCATAATACCCACATTTTATTCTAGTGTGTGTGTGTGTGGGGGGGGGGGGGGGGGTGCGTCGGGAGAAGAAGAGGACGGCCAAGCGAGGCGCGGGCCAACACCTTCTAGAAGAAAAGGCCAGAGCGCTCCGAGTCGTTACGTCACAATGGCGGAGGAAGGAAGTCCATCGCGCAACTGCGTGAGAAAAAGTTCTGGGCATCGACGTAAAAAAAAAAAAAAAAAAAAAAAAAAATTCTCGAGCGGCGCGGGGTGTTCGTGAGCGTTTATCCGACATTAATATATGTTTTAAAAGCACAGTATTGTACAATTTATTATATCTAATATAAACATAATATACAACGCGCTGCCAAGGTTGAAAGTACCAATTTTTTATATTTATGATTATCCCCGTAACCGCAGGACTACGGGCAACCCCGCAGATCACCACACTTTTCGAATGAACCGGTCCGCTGGGACGTTTTCTTCCCTCGTACGGGCTTCGATTCTGGTAAATTTACGTTGTGTGTGAGCTGCTGACTGTCTAAAAAGGAACGCTGAGACTTTCAGAAGAGAAGCGAACCGAAAAAAATCCAGTAATCGTCGCAGGGAGCGCACGTTCCCTGCGGATCCTGCCCGTCGTTTATTGGTCGTCACCGCAGTCTCGGGTAGTTTTTTTGTGTTCGCTTGATACTACGGCATTTACGTGGATTCGCGGAACAAGTCCTGCTACGGTTTGAGTGAATGTGTGG
>JABSTQ010002206.1:0-53096 GCA_013358835.2 Ixodes persulcatus | reverse complement strand
AACGAGATCGACATCGTGGCCGTGCAGGAAACAAAGATTGAAAGCCTGGAGCAGACGGACCGCATGGTGCAACCGTTTCGAACTCTTTTCAATGTTTGTGTCTCACACGCTGTTGGAACTTCTGGAGGTTGCTGTTTGTTTTTCCGCCGGTCTCTAGGCGTCGTTGAAACGGCCATGGTTTCATGTGCGTCTGGCCGTTTTGTGTTCTGCGATTTTTCTTTGTCAGGTATAGACTGGCGCGTTATTTGTGTTTATGCTCCGACTAACGAGCGTGAACGTAGAAAAACTTTCGAGGGACTGACTGAGTTCCTTAAAGGTGAAAGAGTTGTTATTTTTCTTGGAGATTTCAATTGCGTCTGCGCACCAGAGGACCGTGCTAATGAAACCCGGGTTCGCGACTCAAGTGCTCTTTGTCTGAATGACATTGTCGCTGAAAATGCGTTAGAGGACGTCGCAAACGTCACCGCCAGAGGTAGCGTTCATTTCACACACTTTCAGGGCCTTAGTCATGCTCGACTTGACAGGGCTTACGTTTCTCTTAGTCTTGTCCCGTTGTGCGACAATTACTCCGTTCAACCTGTTTCTTTTAGCGATCATGCGTTAGTTATGTTCACCCTCGGTAAAAAATTAAAAAAAAGTCAAGATGGGAATGGTCGCTATGGAAAATGAACAGTAGCCTCATGACGAATGACGCTTTTAAATCTAGCGTAGATGATTTATTTAGAAAATTTTACGAAGACGAGAAGACCAAGTGGGGTGCTAGGTGGGAACTTTTCAAAGAAGTAAAAATTAACGCAATTGAAAGGAGCACCAGCCTTAACTATCAAAAACAGAAGAAGGAAAAAGAGCTACGCCGTCAATTGAATTTGTTTTTAATCGAAGAAAGCGCGAAACCGGGTGAGTTTGTACGAGAAATAAGGGATATCAAGAACCAACTTGAAGTAATCGACTGTGAAAGATATAGAGGGGCTATTGTGCGTGCGCGGTCCCAGAGGCTATGGTTGGGTGAAAGACCTTCGAAGCGAGCACTCAGCGACGAGAAATGGTATGCGCAGCGAAACGAGATAAAAGAAGTGCGCTACGGAAATACGATAACTCGCGATAAGAAAACGATCGAGCGAGCGTTCGTTGAATATTATAACGATTTGATGGGTCGCAGCCTACCAAAAGGTGACGGTTTGACGCTGAGTTTTTGTCGCTTATGCCCACGCTTGAAGAGAATGTTCGAGAGAATTTAGAATCGCCGATCAGTGTTCGCGAGCTTGAAGACGCCATAGATGAATTAACTGCGGGAAAAACGCCCGGGCCGGATGGTCTCAGTGCCGAATTTTATAAAACATTTAAGAGGGAGGCAGCGGACGCTTTGTACGAGGTGCTCACAGAAGCGTATTGCATAAATAAGTTACCGCCATCTTTTTTGAAAAGTCATGTTGTCCTCATTCCAAAGGTCGATGACCCCGTAAAGCTATTGTCTGTTTCCTCTTACAGGCCAATAAGTCTGACTAATGTCGACTACAAAATTTACACAAAAGTCCTGGCTAGACGTTTGCAAAATATTATAAAAGACCTTGTGGAAGCGCATCAGACCTGCGGTATTAAAGGCCGCACCATTTTAACCAACATACATATAGTAAGGAGCATTCTAGAATATTGCGATGCCTTTGACAGACCAGTTGCTATGTTGCAGCTAGACCTGGAGAAAGCATTCGATCGTGTGTCGCATGAAGTTCTTTTTCGTATTTTGGAGCACGCTAATGTAGGGTCTGTGATATTAGACGGTTTAAAAATGGTGTACGCAAGCTGTTCAAAGTCCATCATTGTAAATAAGAACGTCAGTGAAAGTGTGCAGGTCCGATCTTCTGTAAGGCAAGGATGTCCACTGTCTCCCTTGCTGTTTGCAATTTACTTGGAACCATTTTGTTTAAAACTGATTAACAATGATAGTATACATGGTTTTAGGTTACACTCTTGCGAAGTAAAAGTGCTCTCTTATGCAGACGACGTTGCTGTTTTTTGTGTCGACCAAGACAGCGTTCGTGAGGTAATCAGCACTGCTTCCTCCTTCTGTAAGAAAACGGGTAGTGCTATCAACTGGGGCAAAAGCGTAGGTCTCTGGCACGGTAATTGGGGCACCGCACCCGACAATTTTGTGAATGTACAGTGGACAAATGTACCCGAGAAGTACCTCGGGGTGCCACTCCAGCACTATCGGGACAGTAAACAACTATGGAGTGAAGAGACGGAGAGGGTTAAGGCCAAAGCGGAGAGCTGGAGGGGTAGAGACTTCTCCATGTTTGCACGCGCAACCGTTTGTAATTTATTTTTAACTGCAAAAAGTTGGTACATTTTGCAAGTGCTGAGTATGCCGCGCCTGAACGTGCAGAGACTCCACAGAGTTTTCGCTGTTTTTATCTGGAATTCGAGCTGGGAGCGTTCTGCTCGTACCAATTTGTTCCGATCTGTTGGTAATGGTGGTCTAGGATTGTCCCATTTGTTTCTACGACAAATTGTGTCTAGGTTCATGTTTTTACGCGATCAGAAAGATTTATTTTTGCGTACGGTTATGCAAGTGCGACTGCAGTATGCACTTCCTGAGTTTGTGGTGTCGTCTAGTAATCAAATGCGCTCTAGTGTACAAGGTTATTTGCGTGAAGTTGTGAATTCTTTCAGAATACTCAAGGTGCGCTTTTCCTTAGAGTATCTTAGTTCAGTTACCCGAAAACGATCGTATAAAGATTTAATAGATGTGCTGTTGCCAATACCTCTCTATAGGTCATTATACTGTGAACGTCCAGGGCTAGATGTGCTTAAAAGGGTGAAGAAAATGCCAATCAAATCTTTGGTGAAATTTTTTTTCTTTAAATTGCATTGCGGCGTACTCCCTGTAAAAACGTGGCTAGAACAGAAAGGTATGTTTGTACCGTGGTCAGTGAATTGTATCCTCTGCAAGAAACCCGAGACGATAGAACACGCATTTATTGAGTGTTGGGACGCCGTGTTTCATTGGGACATTCTTCAGCGCACGCTGAAGAAGGATCTACCTTTAACTGCGCACGGCATCCGCTTTTTGCCACTGGAAAACGAGGGGGGAGTCCCCTACGATATGTTCATGCTCCTCGGCCTCCACAGTCTGTGGAGAACAAGAATGAGTGTTAATAATGCTGATGTGAATACCAAAACAGTACGAGAAAATTTCATTGAAAGTGTGGCATATATTCGCGTGGTATACCGTGCACTCCCTGAACCCCCTGATTGGTTGCCAATACTAAATGAGTTGATATGTTTAAAAAGATTTTGATGCGCTGACAACCGCCGCTAAGTGGCTGATTCCCTCTTAAACAAATTGTATGTGTGTAAATGACTGTGTGCTTTTTCATTTTGTCTTAACCGGAAATAAAGAAAAAAAAAAAAGCCTAGTGGGTTAAAGTGCTGTCCTGCTGAGTCTATGGTTGTGGGTTCGAATCGCAGTGGGCACAAATATTTTTACTTATTTTTTTTGTTTAGTTTTTATTTTTTTAAATATTTTCTCACCTTTTTGAATTATTTTTAATATATTAAATATTTTTTCACCTTTTTGGAATTAGTTTTTATTATTTTAAATATTTTCTCACCTTTTTTAATTAGTTTTTATTACTCTAAATATTTTCTAGTTTTTGCAGTCGTCGGCACCGTGCTTTAGGGTAATAATCACGCAGAAGGTGAAAATAAGAAGTGCGAGCCCAAGTTTCAATTGTTGCAATGCACAAACCGCGGCCCTATTGTTTTGCCGGGATAATTCACCCCATCCGTGCTAATATGTGGGTCAGTGTAGTATGCAAACAGCGCAAGTCCTGTCAATAAAGAAAACAATGTAATAATATTAATGAGCATATTGCAAGCAAAATGGGAAAATGTGTAAGTGGTAAACTGACACAGTGATGCAGCCGAAGTTTGTCTGAAAGCGGTCATTTTCACTCACTGTTGAAACAAAAATACCGCCATTGTAAGGCAGTAATTTAGCTGAGCTCATAGACTACGTATTAAGCACATCTCTTAATTTTCTGACTTCCGGAAAGTTGTATTTAATTTTTATTCTGGCACATCAGTGCTATCCTCCACATGCCGCGTCAGTTTTACTTTTTTATTAGGCCTATACACGTTTTTATTCCTGAGATCCAAGTACAGCGCGGATAATTAAACTAGTTTTCAGAAATGGTATCGTTCGGCGTTGTAATATTTATTTTTCGTAGCGTCAAGGGTAGTGTGAACATCCACAACGCATTGCTGCTTCTCGCTTTTTTGCGTTAAAAAAGTTTTTATGTTCGCGTTCCTCTGGTACGGTATGTCGTAAAACATAAGCTTTCAAAGAGGCAGATATTGTTTGGCTATATGAACATTTGAAATATTTCTGTTATATGATCGTAACTACAACAGAAAAGAATCGATTCCTGCCTGAAATGGCACATTTTCACACTCAATTTCACACTCTCGTAGCGTCATAAGCAATAAACACATCTCTTACTTTTCTAGTTTCTGGAAAGTAATGTTTATTATTGTTTTTGTAACTCAAGGCGCATGCTCAATCATACCACGTGTTTTGTGTTTTTTTTTAGGCTTCGCTATATCGTTTTTATTTTTTATCAGAGCCAAAGTTGTGCGTATACCACTGGAATAAACTAGCTTCCTGAAAGAAGTATTGTTCGGCGTTGTAAAAAGTATTTTTCGTGGCGTAGGTGGTCAGATTCTCAAATCCTGGACTGCAAATTGTCTTCACCGCACTGTTTTTTCTCACGTTTTCGCGATGAAACACGTCAGCCTTGCCATGCTGGGATCAAATGTGGCAGCTTCGGCAGTCATTTACGAAGGATTAATCAACGCAAACATTTCCACTCGCTATTCATGAATTGCCGCAGTTCGTCAGAACTTCAATGACTTGACTGCATAGTGAAAAAGGCAAACAAATAACACGATGCCGGTCAGTAAACGCAACTTCCATGACGGGGCTCGCCAGCCTGAACAGCAAAGCGCCGATATCGGCCAGGCACTGAACTTCCATGTAAATACTGGCCATCAAAGACAGCAAAATAGCGATGCCGGCCAGCAACTTTTTGTTTTTATTTTAAGAGCATAATTTGGTGCAAGGTCTTTAACAAAAAGGCCGTGTAGCATAATTTGTAGAAGAATTTTATATTGCCACAAAAACCACGACTAGTATTGACTCTACTACAGCAAGTGTGTTGGCGAGGACACTCACATTGCATACCTATATTGATGAAAGCCCTTGTAATTGCCTGCATGTGCACCATAATAATATGTTGAGCATGAAGGCATTAAAGGGCCCCTGAAAAGAAAAAAAAAATTATTTTCAAAACAGTCTGGTTGGGACACAGGTGTCAAAAAATAAATTTTACACAAAAAAAATTACTTTTAGAGCACTATTGACTGCACCAGACGCAATTTAGTCAGTAGTCACCTCCTTTCCACTTGTTTTCTCTCTCGGCATTTCGGGCGCGTGTAGGAGAGCTAATCTCCGCCTCTTCGTAGTGGATCGGCTTGGCTGCTTGGCTGGCTTGGCTGCGCCCCGTACGAGAGCCATTGCTACTTCCTGTGTCTGCCGGTCGCACGTCGTACCGCGTCGTACACGACGAACCCAATCGCGATTTTCGTCCGCAGACCGTGTACCACGTGACCGGCACGTCACCGATTCCTGCGATCCGCGGCTCGTCCGCGGACCTGCGGGCTGATAAAGTCAAGCGCCTTTTTCACTCGCGGATTTTTGGCAGAAGATTGACTTGAAAAGCGTTTAGTCTGGCAACAATACATTGTTTTCTTGTTTTTCGTTTTTGTTTCTGGGCGATGAAAACAAAAGTGGCGCATCATTGTGTTTTGTGCGTTTGCTGGTTCATTTTGTCAGGTCTTTCTTCGTTCCCCGTCTGAAAGGAACTGCAAAAACTTTGTCTGGCTGACGCGACGCAGGTTCCGGTACTCCTCCGGGTCCGCATCAAGAAGCTTCCATCAAAACTCGTCTCGCACGCCGCGATAATTCTTGGACGACCAATCAGGATTTCACCGAGCAAGACCTCTCTTGTGGCTGTGGTGAACTTGAGTGTTGTGCACGAGCGCGGAGTGCGTGAAGGCATCTCCAAACGCCCCTTCGCGAGCCCAGAACATCGTCGCTTCTACGCGGAACCCTTCTCGAGCAGGATCAAGGCCTGTGTCACTCTCATGCTTTGGGTTAGTAAAGCTAGTGGCGCTTCGCGCGAAGCCTATCACGGTGTTTTGTCTCAATCTGTACGTAACAGCGGCGTACAATTCATTATCGCGGTAGTGAACGTCGATTTCTCTCTTGGGCAACGGTGCCACGGTCCGATGTTGAAGTTTCGCGGCACTGTGGGGTGGCGACCAGGTTCGGTCCGTCCTCGCTGGCGTCTGCTCGTCTCCCTCGTGTGGATGCGCTTGGGAGACAGACGAACCGCGGACATGTCGTCACGTGATCAATCCGTCCACAAACCAGTCCGTCGTGTGAATCGGCCATCATCAAACTAACACAAGCAACAAGCCCTCTTCAGGAGGTCTTCACATATAAATGTGATAAAACTGTAAAACCACCCGAGGATGCGAGACGCGTTGCAAGACGGCGACCACAACAGAAAAAAGAATGGCGAAGCTTTTGTGTGTTGTTTTATCCGAACGGAAGTTATGATTTTGTAAAAACGTTTGTAAACAGTTACGACGTTCATTTGATGAATTGTTTCTTAAACCTAAAAAAATGTTATTCAAAAGGCGATCTCAAAATATCGCGAAGAATTTATAACCAACATCTAAGCTGTCACTCATTCTATTGGCCAATGAGAAGCTGATTTGAATGACCATCGTTACCGATGAGAAGCCGAGCTGAATGACCAGGAATTTGAGCTCAAAATTTCAAATAAATCTCTCGCCGTGAATATTGCTCCAAAAGTTTGTTTTTTTTCACGTAAAATTCATTTTTCGACACGTGTTTCCCAACCAGACTGTTTAATTTTTTTTTCTTTTCAGCGGCCCAAATTTAACAAGAAGACCTCATGAAAGCTATCAAAGATACTGAAATGACACTTTCCGATTGTGCGTACATATAGCTGTGGCATCGAGTTAGTTTTTGTTCTTGTTTGTTTTATGTGGTGAAAATTATATGAAAAAGGTTATTTGACAGTTATCAAGAATATATTTTAAAAAATAATTAAAAACAACAAAACACAGTTTAAGCATAATAATGAACAAGTGTTGCAGAGAAAAAGCTAGATGAAATTGGATGGCGATGACCTGCGCAAAAATCGCCGTGATGTCGCCATTTTGGCGCCGCGTATCAGCTCGTTGTCTTCTGTGCTTTGAGCTCTAATCGATGCAGCCCGTACGGGATCGGGATGGATTGTTTGCAACTTGATATTTCAACCGTACGCATGTAAGTCTTCGGCATCAAACAGCTGATCCGATTTTCTTTTGAACAACATATGGCAAAGTATGGTTTGTGCAAAGCGGATATTTTCAGTCTAGACTTCGTCAAATTTGCCTTTTAACCAAATTTGGCAAGGAATGGTTTGTTCGAACCACTTATTGTGTGTCTGGAATTCATTCAATTGTACCTTTAACCGGAATCCAAAAATCACGGTTTGTGCAAACCGGAGTTTGTGTGACCGGATTTCCTTCACTATGACTTTTAACCAATTATGAAAATCACGGTTTGTGTGAACCGGAATCGGCCTTTCTGGAATTCCTCCATTTTGACTTTGAAGCAGATTTGGAAAATCACGGTTTGTGCGAACCGGAATTCGTCTGTCCGGAATTCCTCCAATTTGACTTTGAACCGAATTAGGAAAATCACGGTTTCAGCGAACCGGAATTTGTCTGTCCGGGATTACTCCAATTTGACATTGAACCGGGTTTCAAAATTCACGGTTTGTGCAAACCGGAGGCCGCCTGTCCGGTTTGACTCCGGTTTAATTTTAGTCCGGATTTCACTTTCCGGACTGATTTCAAACCGCTATTTTTGCTAGGGATAGCGTGTTCTGAAGTCACCGGATCCTGGGAAAGTAGAGCCATTGCCTTCCACGCCTGCTAGCTGGAGGCAAAGAGATGCTAACATACAGACGGCCAAAACCTCGCAAAGTGATTGGCTTATAAAGAAAATTTTATTGTCACTCTACACTTTAAGAGATGAAAGACACCGGGAAACGCGCAGACAATTAAATCATGTACGCTACAAAGATGCAGGGGAGGAAGTAGCAAACGAACATAACATAGCAAACCAAACATAGACGCCCATTGGAACTGGCCAACTTCCAGCTGTCTAAACATAGACGCAACGCACTTACTTTTTACTCACAGAACGCATCTAAATAAACATTTTATTGTTTTGGGTAGGACTGAATGTGCCACTCTTGCCCATGAACAAACCGAGCCTCATCAGTAATTCATTGCGCTCTGAAGATGAAAAATAACAATCATTATAGGTATATTTAGGCATTCATGTCATTGCCAATTCATTAAGAAGTCCCAAGTACATGGTTACTCTTTGGTCGTCGAGGCGGTGGCGAGCGTCAGCTCCTCTTTAGCCTGGCCAATCAGTTCAGGGTTCGCGAGCAAGTCGAGAACCGTCAGCGCCATGGCCCGGGCCACCTTCAGAGTTGGCTCTTGGGCGCCGGTGTCGCTCGCACCAGCGGAAAACTCTCGGGTGTGGTTGCGCCCCTTCGCTGGAATCGCGAACACGGGGTGCACGGTAGGCAGTTGCTGCGACACGTTGCCCGTGTCCGTCGAAGCCCCGGTCCTCTTCACCACTGCCGGATCGGCGTCCTCGAAGACCATGCCTGCGTTGTAATCGGAGATCGAATGACTATATGCCTATTGGCGGAGTGAGCGAACGCAGATGACGAACGCATGGCGAAAGCATATGGAATGACTCAAGTATGCCCTCTGACACTATTTGATTAGTTTGCACAATGCTACGATTTTGATTTTGTATTTATTGGGAACATGGCAGGCCTAAGAAAACTCATGAGGTTTATAAACAAAAATTGTATGTGCGTGCGATGCGGGATGCTTTCTGATGAAAATCATCACATGCATTGAGATCTGCTAAAAATACGAAGAGAAAAGCATCTGTTTAGAAGATGATATCAAAGCTGCTGCGAGACCTCTTTTTTTAATTTTGCAGTTGACGTGCATTGTAATTAAGGGTCAATTATTTTGACTCTAACATGAGCGGTTCGAGATCTGAAACTTCACTTTTCAGGTAATCGTCACATTCAGAAAAATCTTACTGATTCTTCAGTTTTAAGTAAGACGCCAAATAGAGAAGGAGCTGGATAATAACATCGGGTAAGTTATATATATATCTGCTACATACATTTCGTTTAATCACACAAATGTGCACTGAAGCAACTTATGTGCTGTCAGAAATCCTTGAAACGTGTGCTGGCCTGCACTTCGATCTTGATACACTACAGGTCGCTGTCCTACGTGATTAGGCTTCACAATGTTTTCCCCATCTCAAAATTTGGGGAAGCGAGCTCCGAGTGAAGGCGTTCGCGCTCTCGCGCTCTTCGAGCGTCGATCAAAGCTGTGGACGGGCACTCTTCGCTTCATAAATCCCACAGAAAGTTGACCCCGAGGATAGAAGTTTCGTCGATCGTCACCAACTTCATTCAACGCAGTCGCGTCTCCCTCAGAAAGAACCACCAAACCCGCGAAACCACCGTGCCGTCTGCTAGCAAGGCAAAACAGGTTGTGAAACTTTATTGCAGTATTTTTGTTCTCGGTTTATGGTACTGAGACGATAGAAAACGTCTTGATGATTAGATAATGAGAAGACCCAACGCGTACAAAAAGATATCTACTTTTTTTTTTATCCGAAAATTTATAACCACCCGTCGAGCCCCCTTGCATTTGTCTATAACAACGACCCTATAGCAACGATTTGTTTGGAGCAGAGCGCCATGTCTTGACGGCATCACTTGCGGAGTCAATTCGCACCCCGCGTTGGTCTCCTTTAGGCGACACCTAACTTTGGCTAGGTGGCGCAAGCCGCCGCCCGATTAAAAGGGTTTCAGCCGCATCCGCCAACCCATCCATCAATCCGTCGATCCGTTCATCTGCCCGTCCGTCCGTGCATCCGTCCGTTTATTCGTCCCCAATCCGCCCAACGGCCTTGCTATCTCGGAGATGTAGGTTTCAGAGGTTGCAATGTAGTAGTTGGGCTACAGTTGCTGATCGTTGAACACGATGAAAAACGACACTCAAAAAGACACGAAAAAAAAAAAAAGTACGGAACGCAGCGCGTGTCTGTTCTGTGTTCCTTTCTTTTTGTCCTGTCCCTTTGACCGCGCTTTTTTTTTATCGTGTTTCATACGTTGTCAAAATTTCTTTTTTTTTTTATACTTCGCCGTGTGTTCGCCTCTTGTCCACCGCAGACGCAAGTCTTATATCCGTGTGATGAACTTACAGCAGCTCGCCTGCAGCCGCAGTCTTGTACACATATTACAAAAGGCACGATGTTCGCCGCAGACAGGACGAGAGAATTATCTGCGGACACGCCTGGAGCATCTTCGAAGCTCGTTTATATCACGCGTATGCGGAGCGCAAGTTCGTCTGCTTTTTTTGCAGGGGTTGTGGTGACGTCAAAACGCCAAGCTCTGATTGTCTCTGATTGAAGGATAGTGGATACAGCTCAAGGCAGTTTACTTTGAGGTCTACGCACTATCCTTCAATCACAGCCAATCAGAACACTGCGTTCTGACGTCGCCACAACCCCTGCAAAGAAAGCAGACGAACTTGCGCTCCGCATAGGTATACTTCGAGCATGCCTGCAGACAGTCTTTGTTTAACCTATCTGACACTATATACCGTCATTCAAGGAAAAAGCACGCCTTAAACAGTATCTGTAGACTGTCGTTTGTATGATGCATTAGCAGTGTAACCAAAACAGAAGTGTGTGTTTTTCTTTAGGCTTAGATAATTTTGTTTAGTCGTGGTCAGCGCTCACCAAGAGCCTCGGCAGTGTTTCTGGAAGACGTCGATGATGGTGCCATTGTTAATCATGTGCTTGTACTTGATTCCCTTGGCGATGTCCACCGAGCATCCCGTGGCTTCAGCGGCGCCCCTAAAGCACGCTTCGACCCTGGAGACCAGCAGGTTCAGTTCCTCCGTGTTCGGGGCCCGGACCTGGTACCTGAGTTCGCTCTCCTCCGGAATGACATTTGGGTACTTGCCGGCGTTCAGCATCACCCCTGTAAACAGAGCGAGTGCAGTCTATCTCCCTGCGCGTTGAAGAATTAGCTGCACCGCGAAGCATCTGGTAGGGACATCGGTGGGGAAGCCGCCATGCCTCATAGCACCCTTGCACCACACGCTAGGGGGCGCTTCGGCTAAGACACGAGTAAAGTAATTATATATTGTCCGCTTATATACTGCACGAACAGTTAGGAGAGCCTTTTTGCACAAAAACAAACTATCGAAACGGTAGGATTTTTTTACAGCGGAACTGTTAAGGGCTAGTTTCCCAGGATCGCGTCCGTCAGCAAACAAATGATGACACAAAACTCTGGATAGCTACCACCATCTATGAACGACGGTAGCAACCAGACAACCGGCTTGCCGGTTGTCTGGTTGCCGCTCGTCGCTTATAGATCGCGGCAACCTTTCCAGCTTTTTCACTCTGGCTTGCCGACTTGCGGCCAGCAATTACTTCATTCCCACCATAGTACAGCTTCGCTGATCTTCCTTCTTCACCAGAATGGAAAGGATAAATTTTTTTGTTTTTCAGCATTTGATTTTGGCACGTTTTTTGAGCTGCAGTACAATAGGGGTGTCGGTCCAGTGTTGTGCGGAGCGGCGTCGGCAAGGAACGGCGTTCCTTTTAGGAGGAACGACAGAACGCCGACCGCCGTTCCATCCTGCATCGGTGCAACTGGAACGGGAACTCGTTATATTTTTCGAGGGAACGGCGTTCCTTTGTTTTGTTTTGTTTATATATTTACAATTTTACCCGAATTTAGTAGGCATTCTGGCTTCACGAGACAACGCTCCGCCTACCCTAAAATCCACTAAAAGAGATGTTATAATATGTAAAGTTGTTATTACCTCAAGCATCCTTGTTCGTTGCTGCACACTTCTCATCTTCTCTTAGAAAAGAGGATGTATTTTTTTCTGCTTTTTTCACCTTATTTGACCCTGTTTTAAAAGCTACTTACTTTTTTGTGGTCCAACTTCTAGGGTTGGCCCACTTTATTTGTGAATTTCAGCCAGGTTATCCGCATCTCAGTCACGCTTTTTGTGAGACAGCTTTTTGCGAGTACTTCGAAAATGGTAATAGTCTTCCTTTCTTCTTCTTTCTGTTTTTACGGGGACGAATCTTATCTCGAGCAGATATTTTTACAAATAAAACATAATGTGGCTGACGTAGACTATAAGAGAGTGAAACTCGTGAGTGGGGCCATAGCGCGGCTTGTACTCTCCCCTTCGCTGCCCGTGGCATCAGCGGACGTCTATCTGGAGAACACCGGAGTAAACTGTAGTCGGTTCGTGCTCCGTGCGTTTTTGAACGGCACCAAGAAAGGTACACACGGCAAACGTGCGTTTACACTTCCTTGTTTTAACCGACGTTCTAATTAATCGTTGTTATGAGTGCCCCTTTTTTTTTTCTCGATTATTTATATTTATATACTGGAAAAGGTTTTTTGTTTTTTTTATTCAACAACTGAACCGAAGCTTGACCTGTTCAGAACCAAAGGAAGAAGAATATAGAGCCAAAACTTATCTATTATTTCATTATCGCCTTACTGTTACAACCAGGTTTTGCTATTGTCTGGAACGATCGGAACACTGTACCAAAACTCTCGAATATCAGGCAACGGCTGCAACGACGAAGCTTTGCTCTATCTTTGAGGTAAATAGTACTTCCATTGCTTCGCTGAAAAAGCTCAATGCAGAGCATAAAACATTCTTGAGGCACAATATGCCACTCCCATCCAGTGCTTTAGTTCAAAGGGTGTTCAGCGTGCAGTCAACATATTGAGTAAGAAATAACGGAAAATGTCTGACGAGACTTTCGAGAGTCAGCTGTTGCTCAAAATAATCAAGGTCATTAAATGGAACAGGCGGCAACAAAAGAACTTGAATAAACCTCTTCCTTTTGTTTCTTAATTGAAGGCAATATTGTTGAAAGTAACGCCACGAAAGTAACGGATTACTTTTTGGGGTGACGGTCACTTACTTTTATGGAAGGGTAATTGTAATTGTAATTAACTACAATTTAGCCTTGAGTAATTGTAGTTGTAATTCCTTACTATTTTTCAGTAACATGTACAAGTCTGCTCTGTACTACCAGATCCTCGCGCGCGGTTGAAATCTGCGACGGGGCACTCTATGGCTCCGTCGTCGAACTGCCAGGCTTTGTGAGTATAGAGGAGGCTATGTGTAAAGTTAATCCTCCACGAAAAAACGAAAAAAAAAACGCTTAGTTTAACGCAAAACGAAAGCGCGCGCAAGAGCTGCTCGGGTGCCATACCATGTACTTTCCACTCAGGCTTCATTTGCTGCCTAAGCACGGAGACGTTCATGTAAGAAGCGACGGCTGCGTCCAAGGCATTCAGGCCTTCCCAGGGAGACGCGGCCGCGTGAGCAGTCCGCCCACGGAACCGGATCGTCAGCTGCGAAGACATTCAAACGCAGTTAGGATAGGGCACTCGTCTTCGCAGTGGTGACGGGAACGAGCTTGGAACGATATCTTATAGCATCTTCGAACAACTCGCACCGGAATCACCCTGAAACCTGGACAGTGCACAGCGCTCGTCGGTCGTGCAGTTGAAGTATCCCTCTAAAGGGATACTTCAACGAAATTTGAAATATATCCGTCCTGTTCAAAAATAGGTTGAATATGATCCACAATATCCGTAAATGACAATCGCACGTTTGTATTTTGAGCCTGGTGGCTGTATTTTTTGTTATAAACGGCCCACTCTAGCAAGCGCTCGGAGAAGGCCCAGCTTAGAGCACGTGACATCCGACGCAATCGCGACGTAGGTCGTCTCGGGGACGAGCAAAGCTACCGCGAGGCTGACGTCGAGGGGATGGCCTAGTCGTTCCAGCCACCGAAGAGGCAGCTTTTGTACGAATTTTGAGCGACGGGTTAATCTTTTATAATCTTGTAGGGGGACAATAGCTACTTCTGGAACACACAAAAGGGATTCTCGGGAAGACGGGAGTTCCTCCTTCCCCTCTTCTCTCGTCGTGGCCGGAGGCGAGACACTCACCGTCACTAGCTGTCAAGGTTCCTAGACGGGCATTACAAACGAGACGTTAGCGACATCCACCAGGTGCTCTTTGCTAATCCTTTAATTCGTTTTAAAATTCCTTTTCGAGACTTTTTTAAAAAAGATATTGGTGTGTTCGATGCGATACTGCTCCTTTGAACACATATAGGCCATAAAATAAGCGCCAAAATTTCGTTGTAGTATTCCTTTTAAGGGGTTTCCAAACAGGATTCTACAAAACCGTTTCCCCCCGGCCGTTTTTATTTGCCGGGGGGAAACTTCCCCTCGTCAAATCTCCCCATCGCTTCCTTCACGGCGGCCTTGCTCTGCTCATCACGTGGGTGCGGAGAGCCACTCACACGCTCTGTTGGCTGTTGGTCAATTGCTCAAGGCCTCCGCCGTTTTTCAGGTCCCGAAAACGGGAAAGAGAATGACACGAAGGGGTCCTTCTCTTTCCCTGCGGGAAGCGAAACGCACGCTTCGACGCAGGAATGTGAGTGGCCCTCCGGACCCACGTGATGAGCAGAGCAAGGCCGCCGTGGAGGAAGCGAGGGGAAGATTCCCCCCGGCAAAAAGAACGGCCAGAAGCGGAGCGCCGAACGATTTGTCGGAGTCGTGGGGCCTGACGATCTTTGTAGTGTCCAGTTTGGACACCCCTTTACCCTCGCCCTACCTTCTTGAGTTGCAATGGCCTATAGTCGGTATCAGGTTAAGAGTAAAGTGGAAGCTCCTTCCATCTCTTTCTACTTTAGCAGAGCGAACGCTTGAGTTGGCGACCCCCCTCTCCGGGGTTTGCTCTGCCAAAGTGGAAAGAGGTGGGAGGAGTTTCACTTTACCCTTAACCTGTCGCTGACTATAATGTTGCTTTGAGCCGGAATTTATATTTTTTTAGGGGAGGGGAGAACAGTTTGAACGATGAATAAAGACGCAAATGCTACATTAACCATCAAAGTTTGTACTGAAAGGCTTTTGTCGAAAAGTCAAACTTCACAATGCCAGCGTAAAAAAAAAAAATTATATAAAGAGCTTGACCAACCTTCTTACAGCTCGATTATAATCGTTTCATCCTTTTCGCAGGATCTAGAAGCTGATAACGTGGACATATCGCAACAGGTTTAGTTCGAACTGTGGTGACTAAATAGTCGTAAACTCGGAAACCGAAAAGGGGGAAGGGGGGGGGGGGGGGGGGGGGGAGGCTTAAAGGGGCGATGCAACAATTTTTGTACTTTGTGCAAATACTGCTTAGAACGGATCCCTGACGTTAATGACCTATGAAACACGCGTTCGTTTTTCACCCCACGAAATAGAAGTCCCAGTAAAAAATTAAAGAAAAACGAGCAGCGTTCACTCCCTCAACTCGCAGCCAGAACAAGCGGCCACGTGATCTAGAGCCGATTATATGCCGCCTATGATGCCGCCAATGTTGATCATAGCCACGGGCTGGGGTTGGCAAAGCACAGGACACGCGCTGAGTTCCAGACATTGTTATGGCTCGGCTATTGTCGTCGTTGAACGATTGGACACGGGCCACTACCCGAATGCTTCTCGAGCTAGTAATTATCACGAGCCCAAATCGAGTGCCCACACAATGCTCGGGTCCAATCTATGACCAGCATTCAAATATCGTCATATGGGTGTCCCCACTTTCCTGCGATCCACACTTTACGTCATCAAATTTTGCAAAGGAGAGATTGAATGAAAATGATAGCTTTTGTCTCTGAAATTACACCGCAACAAGGAGTTTCTTGGCCAGTGGCGTTGCGTGCGAGTAACCTTCAGCCCCAGTAGTGCCAGTAAACTCGTGTAAAGTGAAAAACATTCCACTTGAATATCGTTGCACCGCCCCTTTAAAGGTGTATCCACACGACGGACCGGGCCGCGGATCGATTGATCACGTGATGCGCGGCCCGCGGGCCGCCCGGCTGCAATGAGCATCCACACGGCGGACCAAAAGAGCAGACGACAGGGCGAACGGGCCGGTCTAACCCTCGACCTCACAGCTCCGTCAAACGCATGCAGCGAGCTGCTTTGAGGCTATTTGTAAGGAGCCAAGATGGAGGTTGAACGAAAGAGGCGTTTGGCCGCGGTGGCCCTGGCGTTGACTATTGAGGACGAGGAGGACTTAAGTGAACCGAAAAGGGCAATCCCACAGAGCGGGGAATTGCTCCACGAGCGCGATGAAGTAAAAAGTTGCATCGTCGCACCATGCCGCCATCGTCGCATAACAAAAAGTTCGTCTTCTTCGTCTTCAACAGTTGGAGCCAAAAGAAAACGACTTTGGATTTCGATTCCAATCCAAACAACAGTCAGCTTGTTGCCAGATTTAGCGCTTCAATTATACTAAAAACGCCGCGGTCCGCCGCCAAGGTCCGGGCGAGAAAAGTCACTTGGCATTTCTCAGAAGCGCGGGCCGCGGACCGCCGGCGGACCTCAAATACCGGTGACGTAAGATCACGTGATGCGCGGCCCGCGGACCAAAACAGCAATTTGGTCCGTCGTGTGGATACACCTTAAAGGGCCTCTGACCCGCCAAAAAAAAAAAAAATTTTTTTTCATGTTAGGCGTTGAATTGGCATATCAGGACATTACAAAAAAAAATTGTTTCCCTATAGAGTTGCGTAGTTTTTTTATAAAAATAGAAATCCGAGGCCCAATTCAAAGTTCCCGCCGTGCACTGTGACGTAACAGTGTACCGCAAGTTGTCGGGGCGGTCAGAAGGGAGGCATCGCCGGAAGTCAGGTGAGTTGTATCCCTCCTCGTGCTTACCGCGAGCGCGTGTAATATTTTTTTAAAAATATTTTTGTTATTCTCCGCACCTCCACGAGCGATCCAAGCAGACAAGGTTTCTTTTATTTGCTTTTCATAGCTTAATGTTGCTGTAAAGGTAGAAGAAGCGGAGTCAGTGAATGGACCTTTTCCACATACCGACGGCACAAGGCGGTGGCTGCACGAACTAAAAATCGAGGAAGTGACCTACCTGCGCTACCAATCGATAATGGGAGCTACGCTACCAGTTTCTTCGCCCTCTGAGCAGCGGCGAGTGCCCAACGCGACTTTAAAGAGGGGCATTCGTGGCGTCCGTCCAGACGTCGTGTTTTGCTTTCCGTCCACTTTCTTTTTTTGTGTAACGCAATTATATGTATGCTGAAATTACGCTTTCTACTCGTTGATTCACAGCGTCCTTCCGAATTTCCTCGATTTCTGGTACCGACTTCCGCCGCTTGGCATCGGGCGATCGCGCGTGCGCAGAACGCTTCTCGAAAAAGGTCCATTGACGTGATCAACTACAATGCCTAGAAGGTGCTGTGTGAGGGACTGTCCCGGTATTTCAGCAACTGAAGAAGAGATCACACTGCGTGCATTTCTGAGAGACATACATCGGCCGCATGAGCACCTAGTAAACAAGTTCTACTCATGTTCGAGACAAAATACGTACTTTGTGCTCGACGTTTACTTGTAATTGGTACACTCACCAGTTCGTATTCTTTTGACGGCAGGCATCTTCAGCCTGGAGAGTATCCGATGATTCAACGACCTCGGTGTCTCAACCTTCAGCAATGCGATCGGGCGTGTCGTATGCTAGCAATCCTAATTTCTGCGAGCGTTCTAAATTTTTTTTTCTTCAAAACTTGATAGCTTGTTTTGCGCCTGTATCATCGGACTGACGGCATGCACTCGTACACTGGCTTGTACTCGCAACGCTTTCATCATTGACCTCCATCACGTCGATCCCCTGACTCTTCGTCATCAAATTTTACAGCACGCAAACTAACCAACGGTGCAGGAATAAAGAGCTAGTGGAACTGAAACTTCGTTTTCTACGATCGCTCGTATGAAGAGCAGAATAAAAAAAAGAAAAAAGTCTTAGGCACGGTCGCGGAGAGCACGAGGAGTGAAACTCACGTGACTTCCGGTGAACCTACTTTTAGTGACGTAGGTCAATGCCTCCCTTCTGACCGCCCCGACACCTTGCGGTACACTGTTACGTCACAGTGCACGGCGGGAACTATAGGTCTGTTCGATTCGGCCAGAAAATTCTGAACTATACTTCGTCTCACCTTAGTATGAACTATTGTTAGCCGCGCGTGCTAAAAGCGCGAGCTAGTCGCTTTGAATGAAGCCGCGGGGCTGCACGAGCGCTGGTGCAGCAAGCGCTCTAGTCAAGGCAGTCAAGGCTGGCCGCTCGCGCTAGCACAGCCTTCGCGGTTAGTCCATGCTAGGGTGAGACGAAGTATAGTTCTGTCCGAGTTCAGACGAGTGTAGGAGTCGTGCAGCGGCGGCGCAGAACCAGTGCAGCCGCCGCGCTAGAACTGGCGCTGTAATCGGCTTTCCGAGCGGAAGCGCAGGGTGTCGTCTGCATCTGTTGGCTCTTGTTTCTCCACGCCACGTTTTATGCTACATGTAATTAGTCGCGGTTTGATGAGACCATTTGTGTTTTCTTAGTTTTAAAGTATAGTAACAGAATCTTTTCTGTGAATATTCTTTATTCGAGTGCACTAAAAACGTTTTCTGCACGAAATGTGTTCCTGTTTGCATTTTTTAACGGCCGCTCGGTTCCTGTCGTTTCCATAAGCGTTCGCGTACTTCAGATTCATTTATCAGTAGTAGATTCATTCCAAGTCTCTCGAGTTTCGCATTTCGACGATAGGTTCCTCGGCATCAGGATGATTTCGCGTCGGGAGTCACTGGCGGCAGCGCGCGGTCGGTAGCGGTCACCTCGAAGACGAAGGCCTGAGGATGCGTTTTGGCCAAGACAGTTATCGACCGTAACTTTGGTGTCAAGCTGAAGCGTTTATTCTGATTCTCAAGAAAGACCTGCGTGGAACTACCAAGCCAACGCCGATTCTCGGCGCTTTTCCCAGGCCCGTTAGTGGGCGTCGACATACCAGCGGACAAAGCATGCAGTATTATGCTCAGCTACGGGGCATGCGAGGGCCAATGTACTAAATCCCAGACCTCTACAATGTACCGGAGAGGTCAGTATGCATCCAAGAGCAACTGAAGGCGGGACTATCAAGAGTGCGATACCTTTCCCGTGACTGCAAGGAATAATATCAACAACGTGGATCCCCACATATCATCAAAAGTAACAATTTCCGTGAGCCAATATTTAAACACTTATCACAGGGAGCCAAACCTACGCGAGCAGGTGCCAAAAACGCTTTCAGAATAATACAATCAAGTAAATTCGTACCCTCGGTTATGATCTCAATTCCGCGTCCACCGCGGCTACGTTATTATCATAAATGAGAGGAAATGCAACCTCCGTATCGGCGTTATTGTTAAACATCGCAGACATTTGAGCAAGAGCTGCGAAAAATGGCACCGCGAGCAGAGACGGACGAGGAGTGTCGTCTGCTATCGCCGTCTGCTCTTGTCGTCTGCTTCTGCACGGACGCTGAACTGACTCCCGAGCCGGTGCAAGATTTTGAGGAACTGGGTCTGAACTCGTTCAGAACAGGAATGAATCGAACGCGCCAGTGCAGCGGCCGTGCAACTTCCGGTTGAATCGAATGCACCAGTTCCTGCACTGCTGAACTAGTGCAGCCAGTTCAGGCGAATCGAACAGACCTTTTGAATTGGGCCTCGTATTTCTATTTTTTATAAAAAAACTACGCAACTCTATAGTGAAACAATATTTTTGTAATGTCCTGATATGCCAATTCAACGCCTAGCATGAAAATTTTTTTTTTTTTTTGGCGCGTCAGAGGCCCTTAAGAATAGTAATGGTTTCAAGTAATTTTATTACTTCTAAAATAATTAAATTACTGCTGTGATTACTACATAATAAAAGTAATCGAATGATTATTATACTAAAAAATTGTAGCTTTGTTCATTAGACCAAACGCGATGAAATGGTGTAGCTTTACAGGAACATCGCGAGTGAAAACGATTAAAGGAACTGGAACGGCGTCTAAGACGACGTCAAGAACGACGTCAAGAGCAACGTCTAGGACGACCTCTAGGACGATTTAAAAAACAACGTTGAAAACGACCTCGAGGACGACGTCTAGGATAACCTCTAGGGCGGCGTCTCGGACGACCTCTAGGACGACATCAAGGACGACGCCTAGGACATCCTTTAGGACAATCTCTAGGACGATCTCAAGGACGACCTCTAGGACGACGTCGAAGACGACGCCAAGTCACGTCAGCTCAGCTTCAGCCACCGGCACTTGCGAGCTTACGCGACCGGCACTTACGCGAGCGGAGCTTACGCGACCGGGGCTTACGCGACCGACGCTTGAAGGGGTATGTCCGGCAATTTCTTGAGCTACCCCAGCTATTTATATTTTTGAAATCACCGGCCTTTACCCTCTTCCGGTATGCTATTTAGTAGGAAATTTTAGAAAGCCGTTACTTTACTACCGTTACCGTACTGCCGTTACCGTGGGCCTTACTTTGTTTTAAGAGAAGTTGTATGGCGGGAAAACCAAACGTGAGTTTCGGTTTCGTTGGTTTATTTTATACGAAATGATAAGCTTAATAGAACTGCACAAGAAGATTGACCATATTGCCAGGTCATTAAGCCGGGGACACACTGCTCATACACCATACAAAAGAGAGCCTGAAAACACGAATCACCGCAATATGCATGGTTTCAATAGACCTTTTGCCGAATTACCCATGCGTCAAATAGAATGCCGGCAACGGAGGTACACGCGCTGCGCGTGCTGGCCTATACAGCTCTAACTGTTCGAAAGCAAAAATATAAAACAATGGACCTTTTCCACATACCGACGGCACCAGGCGGTGGCTGCACGAACTAAAAATCGAGGAAGTGACCTACCTGCGCTACCAATCGATAATGGGAGCTACGCTACCAGTTTCTTCGCTCTCTGAGCTGCGGCGCGTGCCTAAAGCGACTTTAAAGAGGGGTAAGAAAAACACGACCCAAACGTCGTGTTTTTCTTTCCGTCCACTTTCTTTTTTTGTGTAACACAATTATATATATGCGGAAATTACGTGCTCTACTCGCTGATCCACAGCCTCCTTCCGAATTTCCTCGATTTTTAGTGCAGACTTCCGCCGCTTGGCATCGGGCGCTCGCGCGTGCGCAGAACGCTTCTCGGAAATGGTCCATTGACACCTCCCTCGCACGTTGCACGGAAGTTTTATTTTGGTTATTTACTTCGAATATTTTTTTTTTTAAAGAAAGCGAGTACGTGCAGCGCTTAGCACGCGCCATACGCACGAACACTCAAAATGGCACCGGCCAGAAGCTCGTTTTTGGAAAGGTCTATAGACCTTTCCAAAAACAAGCTTGTGGCCGGTGCCATTTTGAGCGTTCGTGCGTATGGCGCGTGCTTTGCTCGCTTTCCGAAGCGACGACCACGCACGTGCTGGGCTGTGAAGATCGCACGCTGGACTGTGATTTTGTAAACATTGGAAAGGTCTATACTCTGTTTCACCTTATGACGTACCGCAGAAAAATCTACAGGCGCGAGCTCCTTGCTCTGGGGCACATCTCGGCGGCACGAGCTCTCGTGCATTAGGAGCAGCTGCCAACGCTATGAGCTCCCGCTTCTATAGGGAGTATTCACTGGCGGCCATAGCTGTGTGCTCGACTGAGGAGCGCGTGCTGAATGCGAGCTTCCACAGTTCTTTCGCCACGTGCATTCCGCACCACCAAGATTGCCGGTCTTGTCAGCCTATTAATGCGAGCTCGTTCTGAGCATGCGCTCTAAACAGTGACCTTAAATATGGCGGCCAGTGAACACCTCCTATAGACGCTTTACAGCAGCTGTGCATGGGCGCCGCCATAACTGACCTTCAGTTTTTGTTCCCTCTTGTTCCGTTCGCTTGACTTCATCATTTCCACAGCAGGACAGGTTATTACCATTTTAAGTGTTACTGTGTCCTTCCCCCCAGCATAGGCCGTTGTGGAGACTCGTCAACGCCCGCTTCAGTGGCTCGGCATCTCGGTAAGACAAGAGAAGGGCGGCTATGGCGGCTCAATCTGGCGCGTGTGTAAAGCGTCTATAGACCTTTCCAAAAACGAGCTTTTGGCCGGTGCCATTTTGAGCGTTCGTGCGTATGGCGCGTGCTTTGCTCGCTTTCCGAAGCGACGAACACGCACGTGCTGGGCTGTGAAGATTGCACGCTGGACTGTGATTTTGTAAACATTGGAAAGGTCTATTAGCCCCGTGCGCGACCGAAAGCGTCGCTGTGGTCGGCCTTCCACGATTGGCCGAACGCTGACTATGACGTCGGAAAGGGGATTTTCATCGACGGAAATAAGAGGAATGAAAGAACTTTAATTTTGACGGTGTTGGCAGTGTTCCTTTAAGAGCGCAATGATTTCAAGCTTCCACCATGCTAATAACAAACACCATCGAACTTGTTGTTTGCAAGGTAATGACGTCACAAAGGGGAACCACAGGAGGGCGCCACCAAATCTTCTCGCCGCTAATAGGGAGTATTCACTGGCGGCCATAGCTGTGTGCTCGGCTGCGGAGCGCGTGCTGACGGCGAGCTTCCACAGTTCTTTCGCCACGTGCATTCCGCACCACCGAGACTGCCGGTCTTGGCAGCCTATTAATGCGAGCTCGTTCTGAGCATGCGCTCTAAACAGTGACCTCAAATATGGCGGCCAGTGAATACCTCCTATAGACCTTTTCTTTAACGGCGCCGCCATCTTGACAATTGCGGCGCCGACGACGCCGTCTAGCGGCTTAGAAAAAGAAATACCGGCTAGTTCTGGCAGCACAGCTATCTGGGTAGGCAACGGTGTGGGTATGGGGGGAACTTGGCTAGACTTGGCTATGCTAGGCTGCAATAACCTGGTTGGAGCTTGTCCGGTTGAATCCAGCTGGCTACTCACAGGCCATCACCTTGCCTCCTCGAGAGAACGAGGACGAAGACGGTGGGGTGTTTTGATTGAGTTTCCACAGCGAAGTATATATGAGCAGTTTAATGTAGTCTATGCAGGTAAGCTCTCGGCATTTGATAGCTCCATCTTGAGTGGTGGCATGGAGACTTTTTCACACCTTTCACATACCATGGGGCTTGCAGTGATAACCTATTTGGACCACCTGCACCGGGAAATAAAATCGGTCCTCTTGTTGTAGACGAAGTGGTCGTGAGGTTAAACGTGACGTTGAGTCTGATACGAATCTCTCGCGATTGAAGCTCGCAATCGACTGACTTCATAAATAAGGATTCTTGGGGAAAATGCGAAGCTCGATAACATTGCAGCCACACTCGCGCTGCAGCT
Source organism: Ixodes persulcatus (assembly GCA_013358835.2). NCBI lineage: Eukaryota > Metazoa > Arthropoda > Arachnida > Ixodida > Ixodidae > Ixodes > Ixodes persulcatus. The sequence goes on along the minus strand of JABSTQ010002206.1, from coordinate 29,615 downwards.
TCTTGTGCTGATGGCACACTTTCTGCTATTGCTCTTATGCTTTTTAAAATTATTTACCCATCCGACGACCACGCAGTGGTAGCCAGACAACCGTAGATTTTCAGAAATCCACCTCTTTACGAAATCACCGGTTCAAGAGTTTTTGGTAGAGAACGCGCGTCCACACCACGAGCGCTCTCACGAGATCTCGCTTGAAAGCATGCCATGGCCGCTTGTGAATCCATGGAACGCGAACATGTGTTTTCATACCAGAAACTCTGGAACCATGATTTCGAAAGAGGTGGATTGCAGCACGGTAAAAAGGAGGACTCGGAACTAACTCATGCACGACGTCCGTTTTTAGGCCTTTTCGCCCATACCCTTGGCGGTTGCATACCCTGTGTCAGCGGGCAATCCAAAAATGCACCAGGTCGAGGGTACGTCAGTTACTGGCTGGTTTGAGGTTATGCGAAAAAGGTCTATACTCCGTTTCACCTTGTGTTGTACTGCAGGAAAGGCTACAAGCGCGAGCTCTTTGCTCTATGGCACACCTCGGCGGCACAAGCTCTCGTGCACCAAGGGCAGCTGCCAACGCTATGAGCTCGCGCTTCTAGCCTTCGCTGCGGTACAACATAAGGTGAAACGAAGTATATAGCGGCGAGAAATTTTGGTGGCGCCCTCCTGTGGTTCCCCCTTGTGACGTCATTACCTTGCAAACACAAGTTCGATGGTGTTTGTTATTAGCATGGTGGGAGCTTGAAATCATTGCGCTCTCAAAGGAACACTGCGAACACCGTCAAAATTAAAGTTCTTTCATTTCTTATTTCCGTCGATGATAAATCCCCTTTCCGACGTCATAGTCAGCGTTCGGCCAATCGTGGAAGGCCGACCACAGCGACGCTTTCCGTCGCGCGCGGGGCTAATAGCCTTCGCTGCGGTACAACATAAGGTGAAACGAAGTATAAAGGCCGGTTCAGACACTTGCGTTTGAGTGCGTTTGAATGCGTTGCGTCGAGAACCGAAAGCGAGTCACCGGCACATCTGCGCTTCGTATGAAGCGTGGAATCTAATTCAAGGAATCATCTTGGCACGCGGTATAAGCAGCAGGGATGTCCTGGTTTCTCGCTGCCGCAACGCAGTCAAACGCAGTCAAACGCAACTGTGTGAACCAGGCTTAAGGGTGCCTTCATGTGCACTTTGCTTAGGGTGGAGACATCTGGCCATTTTGTCCCACACTTTTGTTTTTATTTTTTTGTTCAGAAGCGCGTGAAAGAGCGTGTCCCTGCACGCGTTTGTGGCGCTGACTGTGCCATGGCGACATTTTGTTTTCGTCGATTTCTTTGTATATTACCCGTGAGCGCGTGCTGTCGGCATCAAGTACTACAAAGGGCGGCATCACCCTATCAAGGCTCGTTCACACAGACCTGGGCCGTGTTCCAAAATTTACTCGGTCTTACTCCAGGGTAAGAGTTTTGTACCTTGGCGTTCCAAAACCTACCCGCGTCCAGCGTTCTTCAATCTGTGTTGTCACGTGACACGACCCGCCGGAGTGATTCGGGTTCATTTGGGTAAGATTTGGAACACAGCCCTGGTATCTTACGTTACGTTACGAAAAGTCACCGGAAAATGTGTGCTTCGTATTAAGCGTGGCTACCAATTCAAGGAGATAGCCTGGCACGCGACATCCGAGACACGAATGTTTCGGTGACTTAGACGTAACGTAAGAAAACGGTGCTGTGTGAAATGAGCTCAACTCGTTACGTTACGACGAGCCTTGTGTCCTTGGTTGCCACGGTAACTCACCGTCCTAGCTCGTCGTCACCGAAACATTCGTGTCTCGAACGTCGCGCGCCAGGCTATCTCCTTGAATTGGTCGCCACGCTTTACACGAAGCACAGATTTCCCTGTGACTTTTCGTAATGTAACGTAAGAAAACGGGTCTGTGTGAACCAGCCTTTAGCGGCGAGATGTTGTGGTGGCGCCCTCCAATGGTTCCCTCTCGTGACGTCATTACCTTGCGAACAACAAGTTCAATGGTGTTTGTAAGGAGCATGGTGGAAGCTTGAAATCATAGCGCTCTCAAAGCAACACTGCCAACACCGTCAAAATTACAGTTCTTACATTCCTCTTATTTCCGCTGCTGATAAATCCTTTGCTGACGTCATAGTCAGCATTTGGCCAATCGTGAAAGGCCGACCACAGCGACGCTTTCAATCGCGCACGTCGCCAATATAGAAGGACATTGAGGCACCCTACTTGTACCTACGTTTCCAACATTCTCTTTGATGCTTGGGTAATTTAGCGAAAGGTCTATTCCTCGTGCCAGGTTTCTCCCTCAACTTGCTGCAATGCTGCATTCGAAACACGGATCTCGCAGTGACTCGCGTTCTAATCTGTATGCAGAGTGTCGTTTGTATGATGTATAAGCAGTATGACCCCGGATTTAAAAAAACGGAAAACACATTTTTCTAAAAAAAAAAAAAAAGTTTTTATGGTTACCAAGATGGCTCAAGTGTTGTTACTCTGAAGGGTAGTATAGTTAGAGGCTCTAGAAAACACGATGGCGCTTACAAGCTGCATGGCCGTGAAGGACGTTTTGAGGATGTCTTGGCGTGCAGGATGAGCCATGAGTGCCGCGTCCACGTCCTTGAAGGCGTCCTTTTGCAGGAGCATCTCCTTGCCGCCACAGTTCTCCTCGCCAGGGGTCCCTATCACAAGGACCTGCAACAACGTCCAAGCTAATCTGAGATAACAAGGCGTGGAGTTGGGCTAAACATATTTAAGTGGAAAAAGAACTGTGTAAAGGACGGGAGTAGGGGTACACACGCACAGAGCTGAGTGTGTGTACTAATTCTACTTGTCTCAGTCTTTTGAGCTGTTTTCTCCACTTCAATAATATGAGATATTCTCTCTGTATAGGCACAAACACGAGAGCACATAAAACAGTCTCTCTTTGGTGCACCCCAAAGGCACTCTGAATGCATTGCATTTAATATCCCCTGTGGCAACACGTCCTAGATGAGAGAGCCAATGAATGCTGAATTTTCCTGGGGAACTAAAGGAGGCCACTGTACGCCGCAGATCGGACACGACTAGGTCGTTGGCGTTCGGCAGGGACTCGGGCTCTCACTGATTGGACACGTGTTCCGACCAATCGGTGTCGTACCTCGCGTCCAATATGTGTCCAATCTGTAGCCCACGATGGCCTTCTTCAGTGACGCAAGAACATGCAGCACTTAGGCTTTCTTATTTAGGAGGTGTGGCCCGTGGTGTGGTGGTGACCTGACGTCACGTCACATGACGCACAGTGTCACGTGGCAACATGGTGGCACTTGACGCAACAGTGTCCTCATAGTGTCACTTGATGCTGATGACGTCACGGTGAACCTTTCAAAGCGCTGATGACATCGTCATCAGCGTCACGTCACCACCGAGGCTACATATGCCACGGCCGCGAGAGCGCTCGGAGCTTTTACTATCAAATTCCGTCACATTTAAACATATAGAGGTCAAATCTTTGCGAAAGTATTACACTTAAAGGACAGAACACGGATGTGCTGTCCGTGTTCTGTCCGTTATGGGTAATTCTTTCGTAAAATGTGTATCCAATACCAGCACGCTCATCCTAAAAAAAAAAGGCGTAGAGGTAATTGTGTCGTGTGTAGTCGACGAGAAATTAGTCAGCGCCACTGGGTGTCTAATGTTTCCTGTGTATATGAGAAATTTAGCCGATGCGGTGCTACTACCAGCCTCTTTCGTGTGCACCACGCAGTCGTGATGCACACCGTAACGACGAGCACTTACACGCGGAGTCAACATTGTGTGCTACGTTGTAACGTCGTCAAGACTGACGGGGCTTCCACAATGCTACAGATCCGCACCACTGCGAGGGCAGAGCTGAGCAGAGATACTCTAAAAATGTATTCCGGAATACAAATACTGAGATACATATATATTTTAAGGCCAAGATATAGATACTAAGATACATAACTTTTTAAGGCCAAGATGTAGATACCACATATATATTTTAAGGCCAAGATATAGATACTGAGATACATAACTTTTTAAGGCCAAGATGTAGATACCACATATATATTTTAAGGCCAAGATATAGATACTGAGATACATAACTTTTTAAGGCCAAGATGTAGATACCACATATATATTTTAAGGCCAAGATATAGATACTGAGATACATAACTTTTTAAGGCCAAGATGTAGATACCACATATATATTTTAAGGCCAAGATATAGATACTGAGATACATAACTTTTTAAGGCCAAGATGTAGATACCACATATATATTTTAAGGCCAAGATATAGATACTGAGATACATAACTTTTTAAGGCCAAGATGTAGATACCACATATATATTTTAAGGCCAAGATATAGATACTGAGATACATAACTTTTTAAGGCCAAGATGTAGATACCACATATATATTTTAAGGCCAAGATGTAGATACCACATATATATTTTAAGGCCAAGATATAGATACTGAGATACATAACTTTTTAAGGCCAAGATGTAGATACCACATATATATTTTAAGGCCAAGATATAGATACTGAGATACATAACTTTTTAAGGCCAAGATGTAGATACTATGCACATATATCTTTTAGGTAAGGACACAGCCCTGAGATTCTTCTGCGAAAACGGCAAAATAGTATCCGGGAATACAGATACCGTAGAAATGCTTCTTTTTTACTTTTCAGAAATAATGGCAGGAGCGGAGGCTGCAGTTTATAGCGAACGCTGGTGTTCCTCCTTTGGTGTCGTTTTATGCACCTCACCTGACGTCGAACTATTCATAAATTCACAACTACCATCCCAAATTCACATAAAAACAGAATATCTCCCAGAGTAACCCACAGATGTACTGGACGCCAACGACTGCATGCATGTCATGCTTTACAAAATACGTCTGTCCAAGGTGAACCTTGTTTTGCTGCGGAGGTATTTCTCAAACTGTGGTGTGAAGTGGTTCTGAGTCACCCGGGGTTGGGAGAGTAAACGAAGTCCAGTTTGCACGGAGACTATAGCTGTTGCGACAAAGAGGTAGATTTTTAAAGGGACACTGTCAAGGTATTTATGCTCGCCAACTTTTCATTTGTACATGACACGTGAGAGCCCAACTACCCAGAACACAATTTGCGACTCAAAATTCGTTTTCTTTTTTTTTCCGCCCGAAAACCGCCGATCGAGACCTGGCCGGTTTGAGTCGCACTCACTCTCTCCAATGTGGTAACGTGCCGTTTCCTATGGTTTAGACACAGCTACCAAAGATAATCAAAGTAGTGGGTCATCGAAGGTACACACTCAATAGTAAGAATAGGCAGGGAATATGATACCATTTTTTGTGGCTTCTAAAAAACTGCAAATACACTGACTGAAAAAAAAAAAATACACAGCCACGTGATTTTCGGCAGCGCTCCCCTCCTCTATCCTCTCCAGTTTCGATTTCGGTTTCGAGCAGTTGTGTTTTTTTTGTTTTTTTTTTCAACTTCACTAAAAATATTTGTGACGCTGTTCCAAAATATTGATTGGGTAATCTTCTGACGCCATGTCAAATCGCTTGCAAAAAAAAAAAAAAAAGATAATGAAAGGGGGGGGGCGGCGGGGGCGGCTTCGTCGGAGGAGCTTATTCTGCTATTTTTAATTAATATTCGACAACAAATGTAACGAGACGCATAACCCTGGCGGAGTATCGCGATACATTCAATACATCGTAAATTTGTTTCACTACTGAAATACAAAAACATCTTCCAAATCTACTTCGATACAGAGATATGGATATACTCAAAATTATCTCTAAAGGCTGAACTCCATGGGACGAATGTGCTGCGAATAACCGACGAATTTGCCCGGCGGCTTTTGCTCTGCGCGTGGAATCAACACAGTGGCTGCTACGTCGCGCGCAAAGCGAGCGTGCCGTCGGGCGGCGTTCGCCAGTTATTCGTCACATAATTCGTTCCATGGAGTTCAGCCTTTAGATACTATTGCGGTACATCTGTGTCGCGTTACTGCCCAGCCCTGTGCGAAAGGACGTGCATTTGACTTAAAGGGACCATGAAACGATTCTGAAATCGAATTTCATCCACCGATCGTCGTAAAAGGTGTGAAAAGAAACACAAAAACACAAAAATAGGGAGCCAAAAAAAATTCTTCGCTATAGAACTTTTAAAAGAAAACTGGACTCTTTTGCGCCTTCTTTCCTTCGAAAGCTCTCTGCCTTTTCACTGCGATGCATCCGCGGAATCGCAGGACGTCAGCCGAATCCACGTCGCCTATTGGGTAAGAGCCTACCACACCAGCAACGCGATCGTAAACAATAGATAGCCGGCGAGTGTTTCCTAAAAGTTTTGTTAAATAATATTCAGATCCACATTTTGTAGCATAAGTAAAGATGTGACGAAAATTGCCAAATTTGATAATGCTGAGAGCCAAGCGCCATCTATTGTGTGGTAAACGAAGCAACTACTGCGCGTGCGCAGTAGGGCGCGACGATCAAGAACGTTTACTTGGCCGCGACGATCAACACCTTATGTTGTTCCGCAGAGAAGGCTAGAAGCGCGAGCTCATAGCGTTGGGAGCTGCTCTTAACGCACGAGAGCTTGTGCCGCCGAGATGTGCCCTAGAGCAAGGAGCTCGCGCTTGTAGCCTTTCCCGCGGTACATCATAAGGTACATCATAAGGTCAAGGAACGTTTATTTTTCTACGTGTTCTTCTCGCGCGTCCCGACTTCAAGCAGCAAGAAAAAAGTTAGAAAAAAGTACTTGAAACAGACCACGACGAACAAGAACGCTGGATCCACAAACACCCGAGAGAAGCTAGAACGGTCACGAATTCACCGACCCGCGACCAAGCGAGCTCGCCAGATAGGCCTAGCAGGCACTCAGACTCAGCAGCGTTGCTTCAACGGTATTTGGCCAAGATCGTCTGCCCACGACCGGCTGGCGTGCTGAATGGAATATGCCCGCGCCACCCTTGTGGACTCTTCCCGTATTTTGATCGCTGACCTCAATTTTAGATTAAGAGGTAAGGTCAATCCCTTCATCTTGTTTTCCGAGGCAGTGTTGACGAACACTGTCGTCGAAAAGAGACTCTCGTAGATTCTATCTTCTTGTTTTGTGTGATATAGAGCTCAAATAAACGCCGTATGGATTACCTTCGTAACACGGTATGTACACTTTGTTATTAGTATGCCATTTTTATTCTGACAGACTGCAGGTCACTGTCGAGCTATAACAGTTCGTGGGAGCTACGTGCAATGCCGGTCCAACCTTCCTTTGCCGAGTGTCGCGTCAGTATCGAGTTGCAATCGTAAAAGATCGGTCCCGAAGCACTTACCAACAGCGCGAATACAGCACTTCCATCAAACGCGCGCGTCCGCTCCGAGTGTGAACAGGTATTTACGTGGCTCTTGCTGACACTGTCGTAGTTCAAATGTATTTTTTTTAACGTCGGCTCGCTCCTGCATCTCCGAGGCCTCGAAAAACGCCGCGGCAATTTGTTTCTAACTACGTCGCTTTGCAAACGACTGACACGGGCCGCCTTTTACCAACAATGACAGTTGGGAGTCTTCACCGGAAGACTCGCCGCACTTCCCAACAGGCATACCGGCGTATGGGACTAGTCCCATGCTGTCGCTGTAGCGCGACATATCTAATTGAATCTCGCTCAGCTGCGATGTGTCCATGGCTATCGCGGCGATGAGAGGCGGCGATGAGAGGCGCCGATTTAGAAAATACACCGGTGACATCAGCGCCATCAGCGCAGTAAAACTAGGTCACTGTAGTAAAACCTACCGGCACACCGCCAACTCGCCGCCGCTAACGCTCCCATTCTCCTACTGCCGAGAGAACTTCCGGTTCCGGAAACAGGGTACGTCACGACCGTCAAAATTACGCCGCAGCTTGTTTTGCGGTCAGTCGGAGAGGAAGAAAAAGTCGATATTTCATTAATTTTTTGTGTAGAAGTTAATAAACCGAGACTAAAACGGATGCCTGTTTGGCATTGAGTGAACATTGACGGTTTAATGTAAAAGTTATCTGGCAAAATTAAAAAGGTCATTTCATGGTCTCTTTAAGCCCGGTTCACACAGTTGCGTTTGACTGCGTTTGACTGCGGTGCGGCGGCGAGAAACCAGGACATCCCTGCTGCTTATATCGCGTGCCAAGAAGATTCCTTGAATTGGATTCCACGCTTCATACGAAGCACAGATGTGTCGGTGACTCGCTTTCGGTTGTCGCCGCAACGCAGTCAAACGCAATCAAACGCAAGTGTCTGAACCGGCCTTTAATCACGCATTCGCTCGCGCCCGCGCAAGTAGTTTTTACAGCGATAAAGCACCACAAAAGCTACGATAGCCATGACAACGTAGCACGATATACGTTTAGAAGAACTCTACTTCTTCAGAACTCCTATTTGTGTGTGTGTGTGTGTGTGTGTGTGTGTTGTGTGTGTGTGTGTGTGTGTGTGTGTGTGTGTGTGTGTGTGTGTGTGTGTGTGTGTGTGTGTGTGCGTGCGTGCGTGCGTGTGTGTGTGTGTGTGTGTGTGTGCGCGTGCGTGCGTGCGTGCGTGCGTGCGCGCGTGCGCGCGTGTGTGTGTGTGTGTGTGGGGGGGGGGGGGGGGGTTAGGGGGAGGAGGGCGTGGGCGCGTGCATGTGTGTGTTTTTGGGGCCCGGACAAAAGCTTACCAATTTTTCGGCGGACAGCTCACCCGGCGTGAAATGGGATGGGCTAAACTGTTGGTGGGGCGGCGATACGTCAACAGTTGTTCAAGTACTATATTATTTCAACCGATATCTAAACTGTTCTTGCTGCTATGAGACGAGCATAAGATCTCCAAAAAGAACTGAATTTGATATGCAGAAACGGCACCAAAGCACCTGTGAGTACACAACAGCCATTTTGTATAAACGCATGTTTTTATTGGACCAAAGACTGCACTTTCTAGCAGAGTATGTTTAGTCATAATATTTTTTTCACGATGCGAGTACCGTATTTTCCGGACTATAGTCCGCACCCGGTGTATAGCCCGCAGGGGCAACTTCAAGGTCAAAAATAAAACTTTTTGCTTAGATAGTCCGCACTCGGTGCATAGTCCGCACTCGGTGCATAGTCCGCACTTGGTGCTTAGTCGACACGAAAATCTTCTCATTCGCGGCACACCTTGACATATGTCTGCTTTCTTAGCTCTTTTATTCACAAAATCCGTCTCGTCTCGTCATAATCAACGATATTGAAAAACAAAATTTCTGTATAGTCCGCACGCGTAGATAGTGCGCACAGCCTAAAATTTCAACTTTTAAACATGTATAGTTCGCGGACTATAGTTCGGAAAATACGGTATCATAGATCTGAATATTTCTCTACGAAATTTTGTTGTATTAACGACCCCTCTTTTGATTATTCTTTACTACCTATGTAGTGATTTTAAACCCTGCGCAAGACATACATCCGTTTGCATTGATTGAGCTGGTTTTGGGGCAAATCTCATCTTATTTGTGATCATGTAAAGTAGAAATAATTATATCCAGGTGAGTGTCTGTGCGGGTTCACGAGTAAAAGCGGCGAGCAATTGTTTAAGTCTGTGAAAAATAAGGTGATTTTCTGTTTGGCGAGCTTGTGTCCAGTAAGCTTTCGGCAGGGATTCGTTTTGTTATTTGTTTTGATAAATCTTCAACCGTTGCCTTCTGAAGCATTGTCTGCACCCCAGACAATGCTAGCTCTCGCGTCAGCCAACGCTATCTCCTTACAAGAGGATAAAAAAAGTGTCAAGATAAATACTGATATACTCCGATGTTTTGTCTAGACGGGGACCATAAAGTAAAATTCAGTGTCACCCGCGAGGAATTGTTATCTGGCTGCATTGCATTGCAACAAAAAAAAAAAAAGAAAAAGAAAAGAGCCATGTGCCGGCTTTCGACCGCGCCATTCTTTCCGTTTGCACGAGGAGTGTCCTTTCTCCTGCATCTCCTTCGGTTTGGAATGTATACCTCATCCGACGCCCCGAAAAGAACAAAGTCGCAGCGCCGAATTGAAGCATCGATTTCATAACGTCCACACTTACTGCCACTGGTGCATCTAACACGAAAAATGATGGATCATTCCACTCTGTGAAGGTGGATGACCAGCGAAGCTGTTTAGCACACGACGGAGACGTGACACAGAATTTTCAACAAAGGTACGAACAGATTTATTGTCTTGAACGGTGGTCATCGTGACGAAAGGTACGCACACACATGTCGAGGACTATCGCCGCCCCGAGGAGCCGGAGGAAGCTAGACACGAGTGACGGGACCGCCACCCGGCGGAAGGAAAGGAAACTAGGCGCTCAAGCGCTTGGAACGACGACAAAAAGAGGGCGGTGCGCTTCCCTCCTCCTCTCCTCCTGCCGCTGAATTTTTTCATGGGTGACGTGACACGAAATCGTGACGTCATTTTCCCCGCTAAAAAAATTTAGCGGGGAAACTGAATTGGTGTTGAGGTCACGTGACATCATTTTGCCCGCTAAATTTAGCTAAAAAGATTCCCCGCCAAAATTAGCGGGAAGATTTCCCAGCTAAATTTACCGGGGAAAATAAAGTTTTTGTTGAAGCACACGAAAAATCTAGGGAACCTTAACCATAAACCGCTTCGCTGTTAAAGAAAAAAATAAGAGAAAGAAATTATCGAGTCAGTCAAGGCGGAATGAGTAAACAAACACTTTTTCCTCCTGTGCTAAGAGATTCCAATCGAATCGTAGTTTTTTTGTTTACTACAAGGACGTTGGTTTCCTATCACCGGCTAAACAACTCAATCAATCACGGGACATTTACTGCCAGTGATTGGTTCAGCCAGGAATATCAAACGCACAGAGACGACGTGCACCGTGACGATGCACATTTTGACACTGTCTGATTGGCTCCGTCGGGTCGTATAGACGCACTCAACGCACTGACGTCACCCTGCTGCGGTGACGCTGCTGTCGGTACTGCGCATGCGCAGACGCTTCACTCCTCCCGGATTTGGTTTCCGCGCACGCGCAGTGCACCCACACCTCGTGTGGGCAAAGCGGGCTTTGTTTGGAAACACTGTGTTGGTGTATATTGTCGGGAGTGTTAAATAGCTTCCACCTTTCCTTTTGTATTTCTCTTTTTTTAATCCTTCTAATTGTTGGCCAACTGAGTAGTGTCACTGACCTTGCCACGGATGTGTGGACTTTTGAGGAGGACCTCCCTGACGGCGACGGCGGCGGCCACCGAGCTCTCGGCGATCAGGTTGTGTCCGCAGGCATGTCCGATCTCCGGGAGGGCGTCGTACTCGCACAAGAAGGCCACCGTCGGACCTGCCCGCGCAGATCTCGCTCTCAACTCGGGCGGCATTATACCACCAACCCCTCCAACGTGACAAGGCCATATGGGTCGGGTATTCCCTCCTCTCCCCTCCTCCTCCGATTCAGTTTCCCCAATAAATTTAGCGGGGAAAATGACGTCACATGACTTGGTGTCGCGTCGCCTATGAACAAATTCAGTTTCTCCGCTAGATGTAGCGGGAAAATTGACGTCACGTGACCACAACACCAATTCAATTACCCGCTAAATTTAGCGGGGAATCGAATTGGTGTTGAGGTCACGTGACGTCAATTTTTCCGCTAAATTTAGCGCGGTTACGCTGACGTCGACGGCGACTCCGACGCCGCTCAACCCGGAAACGGGTGCCTAAGAGCTACGCTCTAAGAATGAAGTACGTTTACAAATCTCTCTAATGAGAAACTAGAACGCATCTATTGAGGACGAAGAGGAGAAGGTACAGAGCGGAGGGTATGCCCCCTCCTCCTCTTCCTCCTTTCCTCCTCCCTTCCCCCTCCTCCTCTTTGCTCCTCCTCCTTTCCTCCTCGTGCAGTTAAATTTCCCCGCTAAATGTAGCAGGTTACGTTTTTCCGCTAAGTTATCCCGCTAAGTTCTCCCGCTAAATCTAGCAGAGAAACTGAATTTGTTCATGGGTGAGGTGACACGAAGTCATGTGACGTCATTTTCCCCGCTAAATTTAACGTGGAACCTGAATTAGTGTTGAGGTCGCGTGGCGTCAATTTTCGAGCTAAATTTAGTGGGGAAACTGTGGAAGGAGGGGGAGGGGAGGATGAGGAAATGAGTAGGAGGAGGAAGAGGAGGAGGAAAGAGGAGCAGAGAAGGACGGGAGGAGGAGAGGAGGACGGGAGGGTACGGAGGAGGAGAAGGGTCATATCCTCCCCTTTGTACCCTCCCCTCCTCCTGCTCAAGAGCTGCGCTCTAATTTCGCATTGCAGAGATTTGTAAACGTCTTTCATTCTTTTTCTTACATAAAAACTAGCGAGCGCAAGAAAAAATACGGTTTTCTGTTCTTCGTTCTATAAATGACACTAGAGCCACTAAATAAACTATATGCTTCAGAGTAACGACACTTAAGCCGTCTTGGTACTTAAAATCATGGTTGACAGTTATCTGAAGCTTTATCTAAACTCGCAGAAAACGTTTTTTTTTTTGTCCTTGAGAAATGTTAAAACAGCTCGCGACTGAGCAAAACGATATCACCTAAGCTTACTACCACCGTGTCCTAAGCTGAGGAAGTCGCATTTTTGAATTGTGATGATCGACAGTTGCGTCTGCTCTACTCTACACCAAGATGGCGGCGTCCACTAGCAGATCTGGGAACGGAGTGCCGATATTCTAAGCGTAGCTCATTTAGCAGCTCTAGGTGACACAGATTAATTCGCGCAGTTCATTGGCCAAAGTCCGACAGAGCAGCCTCGCTGACAGCCCTTTTGTAATGACGTGGGAGGTGTATCGACATCTCTTATCTTTCTCGTATAGATGAGTGAATTGATGAATGCTAGTGGCTGTATCCCTTATATTGGGTGGTAGCTTGCGCCACTTAACCTTGAGCATCTAGCCGTACCTTGAGCGCCTTCGGTGTTGTCGAACTCTGCGCGGAAAGCGGTGTCCAGAAGCCAGTGCCGCTGCACCCTGAAGCCCTGGGCTTCGAGGAACTCCGTGAGCCTCTCGTGGGCCTTGAATTCTTCCAGAGCCAGCTCGGGGTTCTGCCAGAGGTAGTCACTCAGGGCGTGCAGTTCAGACTTCCTGCTCTCCACGGCCGCCTCGACAAGGGATTCCGTGAAACCGGACGCCATGTTGCGAGACATTTTCTTCCTGTTCGACGCGAAATGTCTTTGTGCTACTCTTCCTCTATGTCCCTAGCTGTAACTGACTGATTCGTGAGGACACGAGACACAGCCGCTGATTATTTATCTCTCTAAAACTCCTTAGAGTCGCACCGTGTTATCCGTGAACTCGTGTTGCCCTCCACCCATTTGTTTTTGCCTCGAAGATAAACGTCTGCTGTCTCGAATGTCATCCATAAACTTCTATCTTACCGCTCTATTCGTTGTTTGTCCATTGTCCTCTATCCGTATCTATAGCATTCATATCTGTGGCTAGCGGCGCGGTGTGGGTAAATTATTTTTCGTCTTGCAAAAACAAACTATAAAAAAAATCTGGAGCGCCGACTTTTCTACACAGCAATAAGAGAGCCAATCGCTACAATATAAGAAGGAAACTCGGCGAACGACAAAGACAAAAATATTATTTTATAAAAAAAAATTGCTCATGCACTGTTTTTTTTTTTTTTTTTTTAACTGTGATCAGTGTTATTGAAATGGCACTAAGCATGTTGAAACGTCATGCTCATTATCACAGCGCAGACGGCGTTTTCTTCTTCTTCTTTTAGGTCCAACTTAAAGAGAAAAAAATTTCGCTGACGTCTCATGTTATGAAAAACGGGTCTTCTAAACCTTTTGGCTCATGGGCCGGATTTTCGATCTGTCGCACGTTCGAAGGTCGAGAAATAAATGGAGGGGTTTATACAAATATTCAAGTTAGAATTAAAACGATTGAAGTGGGTTAATAAAAGCATTTTATTCTGAAATTCACTATTTAGTTAATGATGACGTTATAAAATAATTGCGAACCAGAAAAACACACCGGGCATAAATAAAAGTGCAGATGAAGTTTAGGTTATGCGGAGAGAAAGTCGTCTGCTTCTTTTGCAGGAGTTGCGGTGACATCAGAAAGACGCCGAGCTCTGATTGGCTTTGATTAAAGGATAATGGGTAGACCTCAAAGCAAGGTGCCTCGAGGTCTAGCCACTATCCTTCATTCCGAACCTATCAGTACTCGGCGTTCTGACGTCATCACAGCCCCTGCAAAAGAAGCAGACGAACTTGCGCTCCGCATTCACACAGGGCAGAACATTAATGAGAATTGTAGAACTATAGTCCGTTGCAACCTAAGAACGAAGGGCGAGGGTAAGACGGGCCGGGGAGGAGGAAGCAGACGGAACGCTAAAGAGAGAAGGAGGTTTCCCCCTCTCTTCTCCAGCGTTCCGTCTGCTTCCTCCTCCCCGGCCCGTCTTACACTCTCCCTTCGTTCTTAGGTTGCAACGGACTATAGTGATACGACACTATGCAAAAGTTCTGACGCAGGACACTATAAGCCAGGGATCTCAAACGCGTGGTCCGCGGGCCGCACGCGGCCCGCGACTTGCTTGGGCACGGCCCGCAGGAAACTGGCTTCGAACCCCCGTTCACATATCTCGAGCGTTACAAATGGCATACCCATAATGATCTCATGCCTCCAATGGACCTCTTGGCGAATATGTGCTGCCACCTAGACACGCGAATCGGTTCGAGACTAGGTGACTGGAAAACAACGCGCGCCCAAGGCCTCTCCCACCCGTTCCACACCCAAAACGTCAGCTACATCCTGTTCACCCATTGAGGCGATGTGACCGAGATACGGCTCCCCCAAGCTCACCTTTGTCCCCATCGTGCGTAATCTTCCGCCCCGAGGTCGACACAACGAAACCGCTCAAAGGCGAGAAATGCAAGATGGCGGATTGTTTGGAACTAGATACTCCGCGCATGCGCGCCGCGTATTTCTACAAAAGGTCCATTCATTTCCGCTCGAAATGTAACTCTGCTTTTATAACGTAATCACATAGTTAATATTCTTCTGTTTTTCTATTTTTCTTGTGTTTTGTTTCAATTTTTGCTTCCTGGCTTGGACCTTTCTGGAAAGCAGCGCGCGCCTTCGAGCGGCGCGCGTGAGGCATTATGGGAGGAGTGAGGGTCGCCGGTCCGTCGTCTGCTGCTACCGCCGTACCGCCTGCGAGAACCACGTTGCTTACGTTCGCGTTGGGTCCCTGTCAACGTTTTTAGATAAGCTCAGTTACGGAACTGCTCAGAGACGCTGCTTGCACGCGCAGTACCCCACTCACTCACCACGACTCGCCTCCCGTTGTTCGACGCGCCGGACGGGTGATTAGTCGTCCGGCGCGTCGTTAGTTCGATAGCTCATCAGAGAACAGGAGATTCATACGGCGACATTGCTACCCGTTAGCCAGTGCAGTAAAAGCGTTAGCTCGGTTTTTTTTTTAACGTAATCGTGCAGTAGTGATACACGATCGCACGCCGGTACGATGCACATGGGCGATTGAACCCAGAGTCCCTGCAGGTTCTGTAGCGTGAGCTCCGTGCTTTGAATGGAGCTAACGCTCGCGCATTTCTCCACATGCTCTGATCTGCGGTGCGCCGACAAACTCGGCCAATGATCCCCCACCGCACTTGATTTAGCATAGAGCACGGTTGAAGAAACACATATAGGTGATGACTCTGGCCGCTCTTTCCGCGGGGAGCGAGCGACTATACTCTGTTTCACCTTATGATGTACCGCAGGAAAGGCTACGAGCGCGAGCTCCTTGCTCTGGGGCACATCCCGGCGGCACAAGCTCTCGTGACTTAAGAGCAGCTGCCAACGATATGAGCTCGCGCTTCTAGCCTTCGCTGCGGTACAACATAAGGTGAAACAGAATTTAGTTCTGCGACGCCGCGGAGGGCGCTGAGTTATGAGGTCCCTCCATAGAGAAATATAGTACTGCGTAAAGAGCGGACACTTCCATAGGCCCGAGCGGCCCAATAGATGGATGGATGGATGAATACGGCTGAGCCCTTTGGATCGGGCGGTAGCTTACGCCACATAGCCATTTTGTCTTACCCTTTAAGCTTAGAATATTTAAATGTGAAAACTATATTCACTCCGCACTAAAAAGAAAGTGAGGCTATAAATCCCCCTTGCCATCAGTTAATAAGAAAATGCCTAGTTTTCTCTCGCTTTCTGCCACCATTCACTTAATCTTTGCTTGGTAATCTCTACTGTCTTGAAATCCACTTTTCCTTCGCTGTCTCTAAAACCCAATGACCTTATTAAATCTATGTTGTCTTCGGTATGCATAGGTTGAAGCCCTTTACAGTAGAGTATCAAGTGCTCAGCCGTCTCGTCCTCCTCTCCACAAGCAGCGCACACTGTGTCCATTTCCTGGTACTTCGCTCTGTATGTTCTGGTTCGCAAAACACCTGTCCTTGCCTCAAACAACAATGAGCTTCCCCTAGAATTGTCATAAATGCTTTCTTTGGCAATAACTGTTTTGTTTAATCTATAGCCTTCCAGAGCCTTCTTTGTCTGCATTCCCTCTAGCCACCGATCTCTTTCTGTGGCCTTAACTTTCTTCTTAACTGAGACCTGCTCTTCCGTAACCCCACTATAGCCTAAAAACTTTCCTCTTAATTTCCTAGTGCGCTGTCTCAATTTTGTGTCTATACTCCTCATGTATAAATAGCTGAAAACCTTTCGTGCCCATTGCTCCCCACCCATTTGCCTCAACCGATCCTCAAATTCTATCTTGCTCACAGCTTCCCTGCCCTCAAATGACGCCCATCCCATGTCTCCTTGTACTCCCTGGTTTGGTGTTTTGCAATGTGCCCCCAAAGCCAGCCTACCTACTCCACGCTGTTTTATTTCTAGTCTTGCATGCACTTCGGATTTCATGCATAGCACTGCGTTTCCAAAAGTCAAGCCAGGCACCATGACCCCTTTTTAAATCTCTCTCACCACCTCATACCTGTTGTAATTCCAAAGTGCTCTATTTTTCATTACAGCCGCATTTCTGTTGCCCTTACCTATTATATACTTTTCATGCTCACTGGGATATTCTGCACCATCACATATCCATACTCCTAGATACTTGTATTTACTAGCTCTCTCAACTGTAATATTCTGTATCTTCAGTCTCTCAACATCATCATTGTTAAAAATCATGACTGCTGATTTTTCACTACTGAATTCTAAACCTAATTCCTCTCCTTCCCTACCACAGATGCTCATTAATTCCTGCAAATCTATCCTGTTGTTAGCCAATAGTACGATATCATCCGCATACATCAATCCCGGTAAAGATTGCTGAATTTTCTGGCCTAGCTTACTGTACGAAAGGTCAAATCCAAGCCCACTCTTCTCTAGTCTATCCTCCAATCCTCTCAGATACAACATAAACAGCAAAGGCGATAACGGGCACCCCTGCCTAAGGCCTCGTCCTATCTCTATTTTCCCCGTTGCCTTTCCTTCCCATGTTATAATCACCTTATTATCTTTGCAAATGTTCCTTAATATTGCTGTTAGTCCTTCATCTAGGTTTAAGCTCTCCACTATGTCCCACAGAGTTTTTTGGTTCACATTGTCATAGGCACCCTTGATATCCAGAAATGCCAGCCAGAGCTGTCTGTTTTCTTTTGGCGCTATTTCTATACACTGTGTTAGAGAAAATATATTGTCTTCCAACCTTCTTTGTTTCCGAAACCCGTTCTGTAACTCGCCCAGTATGCCCTCGCAATCTACCCATTCCTCCAGTCTTTAGAGTCAGCGAGCGCACCCAGCGGCCAGTATAGTCCCTAGTTGAGTGTTGAATGGATGGATACACGCAGTAACCGCTGGCCAGATGAATGAGTGGATTCAAGGCGAATTCTGGCGGTATTTTTGTATCGGGCAGTAGCATGCGCCCTCTAGTTTAACGAGTCAGTGTTATTGTAACTAGCATGGTTTTTGTTTAAAACTGCAGAAGAAAAGTCCTCCAGCGCTACATATAATTCAAACTGACCGCACACCGAAAAGTATATTTTTACATTTGTGCTAACTCTCTTGAAGGGGCGACATGGGACGACACCAGGGATTGACACACAAAAGTATTTATTTTTTTGTAACTATGACAAGCAAAACGAACATCGACTCTGAAGTCAATCAGTGATGTATGTTATTCATACATTACAAAAATAAGAATACACATGCAAAATGTATGAATAACGCGTCAACAGTGCAACACTGGAGCAAAAAGTACTGTTTTGCAGCGAAACTTACAGCAACAAATGCAATTTAATAGAGGGCATTTAAAAAAATTACGGTCCAAGTTCCACGAAAAGCGCTTGCACGGCTTGCACATATGACAATGTGACAGCAACAATAGAAGAGCAATCTGGCCCAGTGGCTTCTAAATTCAGTGACCGAATGCAAATGTCCGTCAACAAAGAAGCTACAGACACAATACTTCTTACGTGTACCGTATACCATGACCGCAACGGAAGAATGACTAGAAACCCGCACGAGACAACAAGCCGCGGAACCACTGATCTCAATGACAATTGCTGGATCGCGCTTCCCCGCTTGTTCTCTGCAGCACGAGTGAAGCCCCCGGACTTCACTCGCTTGGGATACGATTTGCGGTTTTGCTAGCCTTTCGCTGCGGTTTTCCAGCGTGCTGTAGACACGTTTTCTACTCGTTCGTCGTCATTCGCCGAAGACGTTTTGTAAGACTCTGTGTATTGTTGAGACTTGCCGTTGTAAACACGTGGAAAATTTTACGAAAGCGCAGTGTCGCAGGAAAAAGGCACAACTTGTCGAAAGCAAGGGTCTGGCGGCGTGTTCAAAGCTTCCTTGGCACGCCGAAGTGCCATGTCTCTGTGCCTTCGCACGCCTTGTCAAATAACTGGAGGCTTTATGTAATATCAAGACCGAGCACATATGCTCACTTCAAAAGATGGTAATATTTTTGCTGTGAGCTGTTTATTTGGCATTGTTGTCAGCGATTCACGCGTCTGTTCGCGAGGAGTGAAAATGAGCCTAAATATTTTTCGATTAACTGAGGATGAGCGATGGAGCGCTCCGCACTGGTTTCCCGTTTCGTTTAGCAGTGACGCACTCCTAAATTTAAGTGTTAATATTAAAAACTAATGCAGGTTCTCGATGAAGACTCAATACCAAAGAGCTGAGCTTCTGTTTTCAATTGACCTCGTTGCTTAGTTTCCTTTAGCTGCAAGACACCGTCGTCGGTCTTTACTTATGCTTATACTTATATAATCAAATTCGAAATGATTGTCAATTTAGCGTGGAGGCATTTAACTCAAGGAAAAGAAAAATAGAGGAGACGCGAGTATTTAGTGTCGCAGTGTTGAACTCGAAGTACCGTTTTTTGAAAGGAGGCGCAGAGTATGCTCGCTGTTTTCATATGACCATGTCAGGCACGTAATGGCCAATTAAGCCATTAAACTTTTTTTTCTAGGCTCCACGCCTGTGGCTGGACGGCGCAAGGCTTGTGAGTATACGCCAAGAAGCTCGAAAAGGATCACGAACCTAGAGATTTTATGTAAATTTAGCGAAGTGTTTTTGCGAGGACGCATATCATCACCTTCGTCGCACGTAACCTTAACGTTTTATCCTGTTTTGTTGTTCATTTCTTTGATTCTTGTGTGCAAAATACTGAGAAATTTCTTCTGTATTTTCTACTGTCTGTTGAATAAAAATGAACGCGAAAGGACAAGCATTGCATATTGTTTTGTGTATGTGTCACTTTCGTTGCTTTGCTAGGTTTCTGCTGCTTTGCTGCTGGTCTCGCTTTTCAGTGCTGGCTTGTGTGCGTTTCAACGCACATTAGCCAGCATTGAAATGCGAAAACCAGCCGCAAAGCAGCAGAAGCCTAGCAAAGCAACACGCAAACCGGGCAACAAAAAAAGCTACAATATATATTTTTTTTAAATCTAGGTGGCGCAAGCTACCGCCCATGCACCCAAAGCGATGGCGCTGCCGTGCAGTGGTTTCACTGTGCCGCCATCTTGATTTTAGTACCGCCTCCGGATACAAGGGGATTCAAATGGCGCTGCGGACTCCCAGGGTTTTCCAATTTGCGTTTCATGGGCGGTATAGGGAGTTGCACTCCTCTGCCACCGCAGCCACCGCTGCCACCGACTTGAACAAGCCCTTTCTGATACAAGCAGATGCCAGCAATCTGGGCTTGGGCGCGGTCCTGCTCCAACAGCACGAAGGTGTACTCCGACCGGTGGCTTTTGCCAGCCGCTCGTTGACGCCAGCTGAAAGGAATTACAGCACATGCGAACAAGAGTGCTTGGCCATCGTCTTTGCACTCCGGCGTTTCGACATTTATGTCGACGGGACCACTTTTGTGATCGAAACATATCACCAAAGCCTAATATGGCTCTCCCGACTTCGCGAACCCGCGGGTCGCTTGGCAAGATGGGCTTTGATGCTGCAAAAATACGACTACGTCGTG
This sequence comes from Ixodes persulcatus, assembly GCA_013358835.2. Taxonomy (NCBI): domain Eukaryota; kingdom Metazoa; phylum Arthropoda; class Arachnida; order Ixodida; family Ixodidae; genus Ixodes; species Ixodes persulcatus. Next base: position 9,162 of record JABSTQ010002206.1, on the reverse strand, counting down.
CGGTACAGGAAAGGCAGCACAAACGTGGTGGCGGACGCATTGTCACGAGCCCCCGTAGACTGCTCACAGATTTCCGCAAAGAGCCAGGCCGAGCCAACGACACTCACAGTGCCAGGCGAAGCCGTTACTCAGTCCCAAAGGAAGGCGGCAGAACTGACCACCCCGGACGAGACGATCAACTCGTAGGGGAATCCCCCAAACAACAGCTTCCGAGGGAAAGGGTAGGCGTTACGGCCATTTTTCAGCTATTGCCACCTACGCTCACGCGTGCAACACGTCACTGCAAGAGCGCGGTGCGAGCGTCGTCACAAGCGGTCGGAGACCAAGAGGTCATTCTACCGCAGTACGTCTCGCACCTACGAAGAGGACCTCCAGCCTTTGCTTCGCGCCGTTCGGGAGCTGCTGTCTCCTGGCTACGGCAGTTCAGCGGCGTTCATGGACCACGGCTGCGCATGACTCGTCAGGCGGCCCCGCTACCCCAGCCGGCCGCGGGCCAAACCAGCAACCCGTCGTTTTCGTGGGCCTTCGGGATCGACATCCAGCCAGGGACTGCCCGCTCATCATCTTCGCGACCCCCGCCGCGGTCGGAAAGCTCGCCGACCAGGGACCAGCTGTTCCCGTTCGTCCCGTGACAAGTTTCTGTGGCTGTGGGACCTGCGTTCTCCCAACTGCCAGGGGGTGACGCACCTGACGGGACGCCCCGTGGGCAAATTCGACCCGGAGGGCCTCATCTTCGCCGTGCGGCTCTACTCGGAGCCGGTCGAGCTCTACGACCTGCGCGGCTTCGACAAGGGCCCCTTCAACACGTTCAAGCTGCCCCAGGACAAGGAGTGCGACTAAACGGGTCGGTCATCCACCTCATCGACGCCTTCCAGGCGGTGCCCCAGCAGAGCCTCACGGGACACACCAACAACAAGGGGGTGCCCCAGGAGGCCTCCTTCAGCCCGGACTCGCAGTTCGTCTTCAGCGGGTCGACGGACGGCCGTGTGCACGTGTGGAGCACGGCGGAGGGCGTGGGGTGGTCTGTGGACGGCGGTGCTCAACTGCGACCACACGGACCCCGTCCACTGCGTCCAGTTCAACCCCAAGTACATGATGCTCGTGGCGGCCTGCTGGACGATCTGGGCGACAACGTGGCCGTAAGAGACTGGGGGGGGGGGGGGGGGGGGGGGGGGGTTGTCCCTGGCATTGTGGCCACTGGCGGCCTTTTTCTTTTTTTCATTATTTTTGTCTAGATGTTGTGTGTTTGTTTGTGTCGGTCTACCCGTTTGCGGGTGACTATTGGCTAAGGAGGGGGGAGTGTGGGGATTGTGATCCCTCAACATTCTGTCGCGTCAGCGTTTTGGCGCGCCGTGGCGGCCGCGCTGGCGTAGCGAGAGGTGGCGCTGCTTACCCCTGTGAGTGGCTTCCTCCTCTCCCCCTTTGGGGCGATTTCCGTAACGAACCCCCGCACAAAGGAGATCGACGTGTCGCTCCTTGATTGGCCACTTCGCCCCCGCTGTTATCTTAAAACCAGCGGACAGCGGGATCTGGCTTCTCTTCTTCCTGGGATCTCGGCGGCGGCGACAACGGGGAACCGTCCGGCGCACCGGTGAGCGTTTACCCCGTCCTTTGTATTTTCGTGAACGACCGTTCGGCCGTGGGCGGTCTCCACACCGACGGCGTTCACCAGCTGATAGCCGCTGTCTTTTTGTTATTTGTTTTTGTATTGTAAATAAACAGTTTATCACCGTTACCAACGTGACTGGTGTCTCATTGCACTCGACGAGCAGCATGCCGCGCGAGTACGAACCCGCTTCGCGGTAGAGCGTCTCGCCGCGAACGTGGTACTCCCAAAGGCAGTGGCCCTAAGGAGAACCACAATTTGGCGCCCAACAAAAGGGCTGACAACCAGAATTCCGGTTAGTCTGTGTGTGGCGACTGCTGCCGAGTGACGAGTCCTCGCGCAACCAGCGCTTACCGGTGCGATGCAGACCGACTTCTCGGATTTGCTCACGCTGGCGACCGCGGCCGATGCATTCGCTTGGTCCCCACTTCAACGGGAAGGCGAAATGCCAACCCTCCAACGTGAAGCGCCCTTCGACGCACCCCTGGATCCGAGCGTGGCTCCGACGCCATTGCGGACGGGCGCCATCGCTCCCGGATCTTCCCTGAGCGCACCTGCTCCGCCGCCGGCACAAAGCGAAGCCTACCGGTCTCCCCACGGAGAAACCGCTGCGGCGCCTCATCACACCTTGCTTGAAAACGCGGCACGTGTGATTGAGAGTCTGACAGGTGTCTTGCGAACGACAACCCTCGCACCACAGACCCAACGACCTCCGGTCCGAATTCCCGTCCCGACTTATCGGGGTTACGCAGACAGAGCGAGCGCTACGGACTTCCTTGAAGATTTACGGAAGTACCAACGCGCGATGGGAATGTCCGATCGTGAAATACTTGAGCGCATTCTGCCAGTCACGCTCGTCGACGAAGCCGCCCGCTGGTTCCGACTTGTCGGTGACCAACCGGGAACGCTCGATCAGTTCCGATGATTATGTAAACTTTTATTTGAATATGGAAATATCCGAAGATGGGTGGGGCCCCTAGTCCAGGGCTCCAGTGCTGGCCGCTGCTGCCTTGGCCCGCTCAACCAGACTACGCTGGTCGTCCGGGTGCGAGCTGAGCAACGCAGCTTCCCAAGTCTCCGGGGAAGGGGGAGGAGATGGGCGAAGGGATGGGTGGGATTAGCAGGCCCACGTGACGTGGTATAAGGGGGGGGAGGGGGGTACTCTGAGCAATGTGGGCAGCTAGCAGGGTACATGGTGGGATAAAACTTGTGGAGGAGGGCGAGGTGTCTGTAAGTGTGGGATTGGAGTTTGTGCCAGATCACGGCCTCTTCCCGAGTTAGGCTCCGATGTGGAGGGGGGTATCTAAATCTCTCGCCTCGTTGATGAATGAGGATTTCAGAGTATTGGTTGGGTACGGGAATAAATTTGAGAATTGTGTTGTGTTCCTCTGTGTGTGGCACCCGGTGTGTGCAGGCTCGGGCTACGGCATGGGCTTGCCGATTTCCATCTACAGATTCGTGGCCAGGAGTCCAGATGAGCGTCGTTTCTGGAAGCGGGGTTTTGAGGTCTGTTAAGATGCGTAGAGCGCATGGTGAGATCCTGCCGGCTCGGAATCGTCGCAGGGCGGTTTGGGAATTGGAGAGGATATTGAGGTATTCCTTGCCAGAGGCGATTGCCAGAGCGATGGCCGTTTTTTCTGCCTCCACTGGATTGATAGTGCGGATGGAGGCTGCAACTACCGTCTTTAGGTCGTGGTCTATCACGCTGACTGCGGCCGCTGGTTGATCCGAGTACATAGCAGCGTCAGTGAACCGGGTGTCGGCCTTGCTGCTATATTTGAGTTGGAGGGCCCGAGCTCGGGCAATGCGGCGGCCGGAGTGAAGGATGGGATGCATGTTCTTGGGAATCGGGGCAACTTGAATGTGGTCTCGTATAGCCGTTGGTAGGCGGACCGTGTCCCGCACCGAGCTGGGTATCGGGAAATGTAAGTTCTGGAGGACTGTGCGGCCGGTGGGGGTGAGGGCCAGCCTTCAGTTCCGAGAAGTGTTCCGCCGCGAATTCCTTCCTGCCGACTACGAGAGAAGGATGCGGCGGGAGCTCGAACAGCGAACCCAGCATCCGGACGAGTCCCTGCTGGAGTTCGTACGAGCCATGCAAGAGCTCTTCGAGCTCGCGGAACCCTCAGCTCCCCATGCAGAGCGAGTGGAACGCGTCATACGCCAAAGTCACCCGACTTTCGCTGCGTATCTTCGAGGCAGCCGTTTCCGCGACCTGAACGAGCTCGCCTCCGAGGCCCGGCGCCTTCAGGGAGATTCTCGCTGCCCGTGCGTACCGGCCTCCGCCTCCAGCGTCAGCGGCCCTCGAACCGCGCTGCGCGTGGAGCGGGGACACGCCATCTCGAGCACCGAGGCGCTACGATTCCGCAAACTATGCGGAAGATCGGGGCCGAGACACGTACGCAATCTCAGATCGTGCGCTCGACCCGTACTCCTACGGTAGACGAACAAGCCGGCCGACGCCGCAGTTCGGAACCACCGACTCGCGCCCCAACAAGGCAGCGAAACAGAAGGAAACGAGGATCCCTCAATCTCAGCGAGCCGATGCACGCTACGACATAGCCGGCGAAAACCAAAACGCACGGCGGAACCCCCGGCGAGGCGACGACAGAAGATGTTTTCGGTGCAATCGCCCCGGTCATCTCGCTCGCCAGTGCCCGGAGCGGCCGAACACGGAATCGCACCGCGCGGGAAACGAGCAAAGCCACCGGAAAACGGCCCCTGGACGGACCGACCGGTGGCTAACAAAGAATCGGAGGGTCCCATGGCCACTCTCTTACCGACCGCCTTCAGAATAGGCCTCCCGACCGGCACACCGGCCCCGTTCATTTCTGTAACGATCGCCGGCAAGGCATTCAAGGCACTCCTCGACACCGGAGCAAGCGCTTCGCTGTTCGGCGACGAAGTGTTGACTCACCTCCGACAGAATTCTGTCCGACTCCGAGAATGCAACACTGCCTTTCGCCTCGCCTGCGGAACCGCCCTTTCGGCAGGTACCGCGCGGCTGGTCGCGAGATGGGAGAATCGAGTACGACGACAACGCATCGTTCATCTCCCTGGCCTAACGGTGCCCATTATTTTGGGCAGAGACTTCCTTGCCAAAACAGGCATTGTAATCGACGTCGGCAGCGGAGGCTATCGGGAGGGCACGTTTGCACCAACGCCACCATTGGCGCAAGCAACGAACAGCCGAGAGGAAGCGAGGGACTCCCTAAACCGGGTCACTGACCCCAAGACGCCGAGTCCAGCGCCGATGGCAGTGAGCGCCGCCCCCATTGGGGAAATGACGCACCCACTGCTCACGCTGTCCTGCAGCGTGTCAGGGCGAGAGAAACCTCTACTGTCGTCGTTGTTGCGCCGCTATGACGCAATGTTCACGGACCGACCGGGCTGCCCAAACGAAGTGCGACATCGCATTGACACGGGGGACGAACTGCCAAGGAGGCAGAACGCGCGACCCGTAAGCTTGGCTAAACGAAAAGCCATCGACTGTGCCCTGGACGAAATGATCGACACCGGAGTTGTCCGGCGATCTAACAGCCCCTGGGCATTCCCCGTGGTGTTGGTCCCGAAGAAAGAGGGCAGCTCACGTCTTTGCGTGGACTACCGCCGTCTGAACGACGTCACACGAAAGGACGCTTACCCGCTACCGAGCATCGACTCGATTCTGTCCAACTTGGGCAGTGCGCGGTACTTCACCACCCTGGACTCTAGCCGAGTCTACCTCCAGGTTTGGATGGAGCCAGGTGACGAGGCAAAAACAGCCTTCTGTTGTCACCGCGGGCTTTTCGAATTCACACGAATGCCCTTCGGTCTGTGCGGAGCGCCAATGACGTTCCAGCGATTGATCGACCGAGTACTGGGAGAAGCCAAATGGAAACACGCAATGGCCTATCTCGACGACATTGTCGTCTACTCCAACACCTTGGAAGATCACCTACGTCATCTCGAGGACGTACTCGACCGGCTAAAGGCCGCGGGAATGACCCTGAACCCCGAAAAGGCTCAAATAGTCGAAACTGGCATCGCCCTGCTCGGGTTTGAACTCGATCGCGGGCACATTGCTCCGCATCCCGACAAACTACAGGCAATCCTGGAGTTTCCTGCGCCAACCGACGTAAGCTCCCTCCGCCGCTACCTGGGAATGGTGAACTTTTATCGCCAATTTATCCCAAACTGCGCGACGCTTCAAGCACCACTGACACGCCTATTGCGAAAGTCCGTTAGTTGGAGCTGGGGTCCCGAGCAGGAAGCGGCCTTTCGCCGCACCTGCTCCGCGGCCTTTCGCCGCAAGTTACAATAAAGTTTATTCCTCCTCCTCCTCTAGTTATAACGTTCCATCGTCCATGATAATTTGCGTAAACGGTCTGTTTGGTGTAATGAATTAAAAAAGTAATCAAAGAACTGCACAGATAATGCATATTTTAAAATAAAAAAGTTTAAAATGGTATTACTTTATCGTGTTATAAAAAGGGAATCACGTCAACTAATCAAAATTACGAGACATTAAATTACGATGCATCCTTCGATGTTAGATTTTCCAGAGATTCCATGTCGATATATTACACGTGAAGAATGTTATTAGACCTCAAACTTTCCCCATTCAGTTACGGCAAGTTGCAGGTTCCTAATATAAAATACAGATGGCGACACGTGTTCAAAAATAGCTTGATGTGCATTTGCCGTCGTGTGCCGTTAGGAACGCCACGTGAAAGACAGAAAAAGCGCCAGATGTTAGGGTGTCAAATGCCTGGACGCATGGGCGTACCAACCGGGGGAGCAAGGGGGGCGCTTGCCCCCTCCCCCGCAGTTTTCAAAGTGGGGGGGGGGGGGGGGGGGGCAAGGCAAGGCATGTGTTTTGCCCCCCTGAAACAGCCGCCACCGGGCAGGGCAAAAACTGGCCGGCGGCGCCCAAGAGACACCAAAGGAACCGCCCCCCGCCGGGGGGGGGGGGGGGGGGAGGGTCCGGTTTGCCCCCCTTCCCCCCACTCAAAAACAAGTTGGTACGCCACTGCCTGGACGCCTGCAATGAGCAAGCCAGAGATTTCACAAAAACAAGCGCGAGGCTGCGGGTGTACCACAGCTGCTTTTGCGCGCGTTCTACTGTGCGTCCGTACCACGGTGGAAGAAACACATGTGTTTCTTCCACCGTGGTCCGTACACATGCCTAACGCGATCCAAATGAAATGGGCGCCATGAAAGCGATTCTGCCATTTGGGATTCCACCATTATGCAAAACCAATTGAATGTTTCTTTTTTTTTTATTAATTGCAAAAATCATTTTTGCAATCGAACTGTGCTTGTCGGAATGGTTCGACTATATTTTGTTTCACAACCACTTTTGTGGCTTTTACATGGCAATGATATTAAAATAAAACACAAAACATTAAAACATCTCAAGGGCTTTTAGCCAACGCGCTTGCCTATGAATCCATTTGTCGGATTTGAATACCGATCGAAGTGCCCAGAATCTGACGGAGGTCAATATGAGATTTCAGTTGCACGTCAAAAGATCTCGAATTAGACAAAATAAACCCTCGATATACGGCCGAAAAACGCACTTTAGACGGTTGTTGGAGTTGTCGACGTTTCGGCCTGAACAGACCCAGGCCGAAACGTCGACGAACTTTACGAATCATAGCTTTAGATAAACACGAAAACTTTTTAAACATGTGACTGTGTGTTTAATATCGGATGACAGCAGAATATTTTGAAAGTGACTGTAGTTTTCGTGCTCATATTTCGAGGTAAGGGAGCAATTTGGGGGGGGGGGGGGGGGGACAAAATTTTACTGAATGCGAGAAGGACATTCTACTCGCTACATCACTAAAGACTGCCAAAAAAAAAATCATCGGGTATAATTAGGCAGGTATGACTACAAAAGTCAAGAATCATACCTGCGAGACTGATGAAGTTCGGAACAGTGACGAGCTCGCCACGGCAGCTGCAAGAGTGCCCCGGAAAACGTCGAATAGGAGGCGTCTAGAGATCAGGTGGCGAGGTAAGGGGGACTTGCGTCGACTGTACGCGTTGCTCTCAGCGAGGCGACGGAACTGCTCTGCGCCATCGTTGAACATCTGCTGCAGCCCTAAACGAACTTGTGTTTTACACTGTGCTGTTCGAAGGTAGCTGTGCAGCCTCAGCCATTTTCATTCGATGTGCCCCTCTGCAGGCACAGATTACTTCTCTACTTTATATATGCCCCAGTACGCCAATATCCCGAAAACGGCAACCACGGTGAGAGGTTTGAATAGCCTTGGGATCTCCAAGCCGATAACTCAAACCCAAGTCGTTTGTTTAGTGTATAATCGAAAAAATACACAAAATTAAACAGTTTTTCCTGCAACGTCTTTATGATCTAAACTGCATTTATTGCAAGTTATCTTCATGGGCTAGAATAATCTCTCTCCATTTGTGCGCTTCTTCCTAATAACTATAATAGCTAGGGTGATATGTGGAAGCTTGACTGTTGGGGTTCAGGTAGCAAGCTAAAACATCCACATTGGGGGGGGGGGGGGGGGGGAGTTTGAGCTTTCGTAGCTTTATGACGTATTTGAACTCACTGGACCATGTTGTCTCGGTCAGTGAAGCTCTTTGTATATAAACTTGCAAATCTTCACAATAGGTCGTGTCGAAAGGTGGGTTAAACAAGTCGGAATAAAGTACTTGCTGCTGTTCTTCCTTACGCGTTTATACATAAAGTATCTCCCTTTATGCAAAGTACCCTGTTCAGTGTTTTATCTTTATATTTGTCTTCCTCACTGTTTGCGTTTTTATTTGAATTAACAACTCACTCAAGTTATCAATTCATAAAAACACATGTGTTGAACTAGAAATATGTAAGTACCTGTCTAGTGCATATGTAAATAATTAGAGAGAATCTTTATTTTGAATTTTATTATTCATAAAAGTTACAAATGCTTATATTGTCACGAACGGAGGTGACACGAAGACGAGCAGTGAACTGAAAAAAAATAAAGGTTTAATGGGCGAACTTGTGCCAACCAAAAATAAGTAACGAAAGAGCGTCGAGGCAGCAGAAAAGCAGGCGGCGATTCGGCGGCGAAACAGAGCGCGAGCGAGACTGACTCGACAAGGTCGCGGGTAGCTGCTTATCTACAGTGCGTCACTATCTCGAAAGTTCGGCAAAGAAGGCTCGAGCGTCGCGCGCTCGGGGCGAGGATGACCTGGCACTTTCGAGAACAAGAAAGCAGGTGGAAAGCTACGTCTGGTGCGAGAATGAACGCGAAGCTTCTATACTTCGTTTCAGCTTCGGTCCGAGCGCGGCCGATGTAATGAGCCGAAGGGCCAATCAAACAGCGAAGAGGCACAACGTCATGGCGTGCTCTCTGCAGTTGATAGGACCAGTGGTTATTCGCCGTCTCTCTGTGCGTGCTCATACGCCGGCTAGTCCTATCAAGCGCAGAGAGTACGCCATGACGTTGCGCTTTTTGCGCTGTTTGATTGGTCCTTCGGTTCATAGCATCGTTCGCGCTCGGACCGAAGGTGAAACGAAGATAGAAGTCGATGAGCGAGCGTTGCTTTCTCGGCACTGCGGG